>OY292394.1:22154252-22332455 GCA_958496205.1 Idaea biselata
TATTTTTCAATAGTTCCACAACACTGCATAACCTTATAATAATCCCATCTATCTCTATACCAAAATTTATCAAAATCGGTTCAGGTATACGACCTAAGTCCCGATCCCGTGGGATTTACGGGATCAAAAGTAGCCTATGTCCTTCTCCGAGGTCCTATCTATCTCTATACCAAAATTTATCAAAATCGGTTCAGCGGTTTAGGCGTGAAAGCGCTGTTACCTAAGTCCCGATCCCGCGGGATTTACGGGATCAAAAGTAGCCTATGTCCTTTTCCGAGGTCCCATCTATCTCTATACCAAAATTTATCAAAATCGGTTCAGGTATACGACCTAAGTCCCGATCACGCGGGATTTACGGGATCAAAAGTAGCCTATGTCCTTCTCCGAGGTCCCATCTATCTCTATACCAAAATTTATCAAAATCGGTTCAGCGGTTTAGGCGTGAAAGCGTAACAGACAGACAGACAGAGTTACTTTCGCATTTATAATATTAGTAAGATAAGATAAGATAGTAAGATGCAATAATAATTGTCCTGTTACTTAAAACTACACGATGCAACCAGTGCAATAGATAACCAATTATCTATTAAAATTGTTTTGGGCATTGCTTTTGCAGGCGACTGTTATATTATTATTAGTTTTTTTCATCTTCAACAACAACGCTAAAGACTTTGGTCCTGCAAGAGTGTTGAAAACAATTCTAAAATCGCCTAAGAAATTCGTTCACTTGTAGCTTTTACATAGAACCTCTTTGCACACTAATAACAACCAAACACACGCTATTAGACTGAAATTTATAATAACAAATACGTACTATGCAGAAGTGTATCATCATCGCAATTTGCTGGGAGTGCTTGAAAAAGCTGGCAGAAACTGTACTCCGGCAGCTATCCTCGAATTTCCACCAGACGGACTCACAAGATTTCAAAGGCAGCATGTAAGAAAAATCTTTTAGTTTTAGTCATACAAGTGTGAGTTTGAGTACTTAGAACTTACATCTTGCTTCGACCACAGCTATAATAGTCACCGCTTTAGTAATCCGATTAGCAATATGACAGTCAAATCATTCCGAGTGGACTCGTCTATGTCGCATTAAGCCAGCGGAGCCTCTTCGGAAGACAGAATACGTTCCACTTTCTTTTTCCTATCATCACTCTCTCTCTCTCTTAAGAGTCCCCTTCAAGCAACGGGCGAAAGAGTTCAAATCTTCGCAGTACCTATATACCTATAAGTATAGATAAGCGTGCTACATGTGCATGTACATATCAATTTATTAAATTATCAGCTCGTAAATTGTATGTCAAACAACTTCCGTTTCTATTAAAGAAATTTAATTGAACTCATTCACTTTAGCTGTAGGAAATTACAATGATAAATGATTTATTTTCATGATTGTCTTTCAAGGAAACAAAAAAAATAATCCCTAATTTGTAGAAACACCGAAAAGTAATTAAACAAATTCCGCAATTCACTTTCCCTCATTATAATTACCTTCATATTGACTACATACATACCTCCACATACTTAGTTACTAAGTCAATAGGTAGATAGCTAGATATGTATGGTATGTACCTACCACTTGACTTGAGATTTAATACCTATGATTATTTATCTAAAGTAATTAATATTGTCTACATAGTAAACAATAGGCACCTAACCGATCGCGTGGAAAATCCAACGAAAATCAGAAGAGACATGCGACACCTTTCCAAAATGAACCAATGCACACGAGACGTCGATGTCTACTTCAAAGTGCTAACCATTTTCCATTGAGATATTATGTAACTAGTATGTACATATTCAATTTATCTATTAAACTATTCTATTAGTAGTACCTACCTACCATCATTAGCGCAGGTAGGTAGGTATTTATTAAGTTTTCTTTTATGTTTTCTAGGGTTTCATCGTTATTCACTGCGTGCTCGCAATGTATTGCTTTCTGCTGCTGGGCGCGGTGTGCGAGCAATATTTCGTACCAGCTATTGAAATAATCTGTGATCGTAAGTAAGATTGCTATCCTTAACATGAGTTCAACAAACTAAAAGAATGCTAAAAGGGGATTGCATCCCAATTGTTACTAATTGTATTGTATTAGCTTTCTCTTGAGCCGAAGATATAAAATAAGCAATGAAATAAGTAATTTATTGTAAGACATTTCTTAATTTTTTTGCATTTTTACGTATTTTTTAATTTTAGGATTGAACATGGAGGCGGATATAGCCGGAGCTACGTTCATGGCAGCGGCGAGCTCAAGTCCGGAGCTGTTTATCAACTGTGTTGGCACGTTTATTACTGAAGGTGACCTGGGAGTTGGAGCTATAGTCGGTTCAGCGGTCTTCAATGTCTTAGCTGTGCCTGCCTGTTGTGCTCTTATTGCTAACAGGGTTAGTAAATCTACTCCTAACTAAAAATGTAAACCTAGCTAGCTTGCTTACTAAACCTAGCTGGTCACTGGTATGCCTGATTGCTGCTTCTGATTGTATTATAACTTACTGTGTCCGCGACTATGGCCGCATTTTTTGAACACCTACCTACCTACCGCTCTCTGCAAAAATCCTCCTACTGTAGCTGTACTTCCCTGATCGTCTGTTTAAGTGTGGGTTTTTGCGCAGCGGTAGGTAAGGTGTTGCGCTCAATACTTGCCTTATACATATCATATATACATAAAGTGTTATTCTATTGCGTTAATAGATACCTATAACACTTGATCTCTTATTTACAATTCTATTATAAGTAAAGAGTAATAGATAAATAGTATAACAGTGAAGTAAACCCGTTGTTGGTTATTGCAATTAAATTATTATTTTGTAGGCAATAGAACTAGATTGGTGGTCAGTAAGCAGAGATTGCATGATGTACGCGCTCTCTGTTGTGGCACTCATCCTGACACTCCTCGACGACAAGATCTACTGGCATGAAGCGTTGCTGCTTGTGCTTATGTACACTTTCTATATACTGGGTAAATAATAAATAACATAAATCACCTGTAACTATTTATTTACTTTTATCATTATCTAGGTATATCGCTTAGAAAGTACACGATAAGGTAAGATAAACGAATGAGCTGTTAATTTCTGATAAATAATGTATTATTTACTTACACATGTGTCAAGATAAACAAGGACTACCGGTCGCCCACTTAACTAAGTTATGAAACTCAACTTTATCTTAACATTTTGCTTTCATGTCCAGCGATGGTTTTCAATGGGCGTCTCGGAAGATTTGTGAGGAGCGGATGCTGTTACATTAATAAACCGAAAACTTACACAGAAATCACGCCTTTACTCCATAAACAAAAAGGTAAATTAAATAGTTTGAAGTAACTCGACACTGATTTACTTTATTCTATACTATAAACAAAAACCATTTGGACAAACGTCTCTTTAGTATCAGGAGTCATAACTCCTAATATTAAAGACGTGGTGACGAACGTCCTCATGTGTGGTTTAGGAACGCGCCCTCCGATGAAAAGAAAAGAAAAAATAAACTAATGGGGGCTACTTTTTTATAAGCATGTTTTACTGCAGAACTAGGTCATTAGCGTTGTCCAATGTCTATTCTAGTAGACAATGTCTAATGTCCAATGTCTATTCTAGTAGACATTGGACAACGCTACCAGACATAAAGTCTGGTAGTTATTGAACAACGCTGCCACGTGTGGGCGCTATTGAAGCTTAGCTTCTAAAATTGTACCCAAAAAGACAGCCTTATCGACTACTTCGGTCTCGATCGATCTCCTGTAGCTATTGTTCCTACACGTGTAGGTACGTAAAATGATAATTGATTGTATAGACTGTGCTAAACTGAATCGGGTGTTACTTTTAAAGATCCACGTTGTTTACTTAACGTTTTTAATCATCACTAAACTTTTATTTTACTTTTTACCTTATAGAGATTTCAGAGATGCCAGAGATTTCGGAAAAGCCGCATCCACTAGATGCGTCTCGACGCATGAGTCAAAGCATGATGAAGAATGATCCTGAGCTAGGAGTGGAAATGACAAGACGTCATGACTCCACCGGCTCAGGTATGTTCGTAACATTAAAATAAATTTTGATATAAATGTTTTTAACCCGACTGCGATGTTTTATGGGAACTCTACCTTTGTACTAGTAACTAATAGGAACTAAATAAATAAATAAATAGTGCCAACAACACACAGCGCCATCTAGCCCCGTGGTAAGCGACTAAATGGCTAAAGGGTACTTTATTTTTATTTTTTATTTTTATTTACCGATGAAAGGTTTATTTTCTTCCTAACCCATCACTAAGATCTGAAATTGAAAGGCTTGTTCATTATAACAACACCATCGTAAAATGATAAGTATACAGGGTGCTCCGAGGAGGGGGTATTAAGCCGAAAGGGGGTTGTTCTAGAGGTCTAGGCGAACAACTTTTGTTCTACACGTTTTGGAAATTCAAAGTAGTTTTCGAAAATTTAGCGTATAAAGTTTGCATGAAAATCAGCTGTTTTTTAAAGTTTGAGGTCATTGGCCTTAAGGAGCCCTTTAATTTAGTTTGGACGACTATAACCTAAACATTAATTGCCTTTTTTTTTACAAAAACAGCTGTTTTTTAGTGATACAACTTTAAAATGTTTCGAAAAAAGGTCGAATTTCCAAAAGTCGTAGAATATAAGTTGTTCGCCTAGACCTCTAGAACAACCCCCTTTCGGCTTAATACCCCCTCGTCGAAACACCCTGTTTATAAAAACATAACCCTCCTATTGCCGTAGTCGGGGTATGACTTATGACTACGTGTTACAATGGACGCTCTTATCGCTTAAAGTGACATTTAAATGGACAAGAGGACATTCAAGGAAGGCTAAGGCTAGGAACGCCTATGCCTATCTTTGCTAATACAGTATTCTTCATTTTAGATACAAGCCACAAATCCATCTGGTCGTGGCCAGGGGAAAACACGTCGATATTCAAGAAGTTCTACTGGGTGCTGACCTGGCCCATCAGCCTGGTGCTGTGGATGACTATCCCGGACTGCCGCCGGCACCTTCGACTGTATCCACTTACCTTCATAATGTGTATCACCTGGATAGGAGGCGTCTCCTATCTGGTAGCTTGGATTATTACTATTTTAGGTAAACACTTTAGAATTATTTGTATTTTACTTAGACTCACCTACGAGTACTTAGTAGGGAATGCAATCCCGACTCGGGATTGTAAATTCGGGATCCCGCGGGATTAGAAATCTCAATCCTGCGGGATTCCGAAATTTTCGGGATCCCGAGTAGTTTAAAAAAACCCACCCAAGTGCGACACTCGCGCACAAAGGGTTCCCGTACCACTATCACAATTGGGTACATAATCCTAAAAAGTTTACAACAACCAATTTTTTAATTTTATAGGATAATGTGAAATATTTAGCTAAGATTCTTACTCCCATCATACGACCATATTTCTCAAAAAAATAAATTAAAAAAACTTGGCATAAAAAAAATATGAAAGTTATAAGAAACTCTTTGGTAAGTACAGGCAGACTGGTTTATTTGAAAGACAGGACAGCCATTATGAATTCCATGCACTACTCGATTTGACTCCGGCCAATCAGAAGCGACCTCACATTGTAATAAAATCCCTTGTTGTTTTTGACACACTCTTAAATATTTGTTTTATTTTGTTATTAGTATTTGTTGTTTTAGCGGCTACCAAAATACATCGTCTGTGAAAATTTCAACCGTCTAGCTAGCTATTACGGTACATGAGATACAGCCTGGTGACAGACGGACGGACAGACGGGCAGACAGCGAAATCTCAGTAATAGGGTCCCGTTTTTACCCTTTGGGAACGGAAACCTAAAAAATTACATGACAGAATACTTTGAACAAAAAATATTGTGATAGTGAGATTAATTAAAACAAAATATTATTAGAAGCAAACAAAAGCCTATATTACTAACTAAATAATTAACAATTTTACTAACATCAACATAATCAAAACAAAAGTAGGTATAGCTCAATGAAATTTAAAGTAGTTACGGGTGATTTTGAAAGTAACTTGTTAGAAAACAAAGTGTTAACTGCCAACCGGCATCTAATGTCCGTTGCAATGTACCCAGCTGCTAAGAATGCCCTTTCCGACGTGTGTAGTATCGCTGACCATTGCCGCCCAATCCCGTCAATCCCGAACGGGATCCCGTCAAATTATGCTTCGGGATTGATCCCGAAAAATAACACGGGATCCCGCGAGATCGGGATTGCATTCCCTAGTACTTAGACGGAATATTGTACATGGCAACTAGGGCCAAAAAGTATCATGTATCCGTAGACGTAAAAGCAGGAACTATACTTTACGTGGCGATAATTTTAAACAGGTATATAGTATACAAAGCGACCATTTTCGCTGACGACGATCGTATGACGACCAAATATTGTAAATGTTATTCAGTAGTATCAAGATATTTTGGCCGGTTTAACCGCCCTAAGGCTTTACGGTCTAAGACTAAGCGAGTGTTATTATGTTCCAGGTGATACCATGAACATTCCTGACAGCATTACTGGTCTCACTATACTGGCGGCTGGAACGAGTCTTCCTGAAGCTGTGTCCAGCGTACTGGTTACTATACAAGGCAGGTTTATTGGAAATGTGTTATATTAAATTAAATAATATTCTAGGTGTACTGCCGAATAACAGTTCAGGATGTTTTGTGAACATTTGACATTTTTGTTCCCTGACCAGTTCGTCAAACCTAGTTACTTTACTGAAATCCTATATACTCTCCGTTTTTTTACGTGGTATAGTTGCAGTTACAAATTAGCAGCCAATAAAAATTAAGCAACTGGTGTGTGTACAAATAGCAAGGAATAATTATTATTAATAAGAGGTTTTAATTTATTTCAGGTCACGGTAGTATGGGCATAAGCAACACGATCGGTTCTAATACTTTCGACATTTTGCTGTGCTTAGGTCTACCTTGGTTTATTAAGGGACTATTTTATCCCACGTCACCAGGAAATCACTGGGTTAGTATGTTAATATGTTTTTCATTCGATTAACTATCTCCTATTTGAAAACATCCTATTTTCAGGGTCACTATTTAAGTTCCTAACTATAACTAAAGGTAAACAAATAAAAGATACTTCACCAAAGTGGTGCTCGTTTTCTAAAGATTTTAAACGCCCATTAAACACTTTCTTATGGAATCGCTTCAAGACTTATTAATATAATGGAACAATGAAATACTAGAAATTAAAATGCAAACTTTCAATAAATAATTCTTGAAGTCTTTCTAATGTGAATCGTGCTTAAGGGCCCTATAGCCGCTAAACTCAAAATCCCTGTCGGGTTCATGGAAAATTGTTGATTATTTCATGACCGAATGTCGTAGAACTTTTTTTTGTGTATGGATTGTAGGTGACATTATTCCCTACATTTTTTTGTAGTTTTAAGACAAAAACCTCCTATTGGTGCAAAGCATATCCAAATTTTAGACAAAAAAATGTCTGTTTTGGCTAAAATGTCGATAGGCTTTAAGACGTTTCGACATATTTGTCTGGAAACTGCACTATAATGTCAGAAACAATGTCGATTACAATCCATACACAAAAAAAAGTTCAACAATATTCCGTCATGAAATAATCAACAATTTTCGATGAACCCGACATGGATTTTGAGCTTAGCGGCTATAGGGCTCTTAAAGGAGACGTAAAAGTAGGAAAGCGGACCCCGGGCTCTCGAGAGAGATGCAACCGCGAACAACGCTCGGATGATGATGAGGCCTCTTAAAGTCACACTGCTGCGTTTTTACCTGGCGGTAATATCGCATGCGTTTTTCCACCAGTGTGGGTGCAGTGCTGGCAGTACTATCGCGCGATAAACACGCAGTTGTGTGAGGGAGTCTTAACGGTTGATAAACCTCCTGAAACTGTTCATTTAGGACTTTTATATACGACAAACGTCCGACTGATGGAAACATATTTACCAAAATAAATAAACTTTAATGACTGCTCCATTGTAAATTCTTTGACTGCTCCTCATTCTTTGTTGTGCTGACTTATTGGTGACAGCTTGTTTTATTAACTTTTTTTATTTACAGGTAACAATAAATTCAAGCGGATTATCGTACAGTGCCATTTCCCTGTTGTCGACCCTATTCACGCTCTACGTAAGTTTGGCGATGAATAAATTCCAATTGGATTGGAAGATTGGTCTAACATGTTTAACAGTCTACGTCGGGTTTATCATACTAGCAACACTTATAGAACTTAACGTGTTTTTCGTTGTAAATCTTCCTGTATGTTCTCATTAATTAGAATTAGACACTTTTAGCTCCAATAACTCGAGGGGTCTCAATTTAACTCAGAGTTATGCACAATTTTGACATAATAACGTTAAAAATGTATCGAAATAACCTGCTTTTTTATTCCACGTTTCAGTTTTGTATTTTTCATTTTACTTATATACTTACTTAAAATAATAGTGGCAAAATTGCAAATTGTCTCAAAAATCTGTTTATTAAGTCACTGGCCAACCTTATAAAGGTATAACAAAAAAAAACCTGTACATAATTAATTAACTCGAATAACCTTCATAATGTTTCAGACTTAATGATGAAGTAATAACCAACATTGGGTCCTAATTAGATTATCTCCCAAATCCTCACCAACTCAATATTTTTTTGTATAAGTACTACCTACTTATACAGGATGTCCCAGAAACGAGTGTCAAGCGAAAGTCCAGAGGTAGAGGATCTTATGGGACACCCGAATCACCCCCATATATTATTATATGTTCCGCGATTTTTCGTAGTTTAGGAGTTATGGCCTTTTTTCTAATTTTCTACTAAAATGCGACCACTGATACCTATTTGGTCATACTAACTGCAATGATTGAGATAATTGGCTGATTTCTTTTCAAATGTGGAGCTAAATAATAGGGTCATGTTACCTGTTACAAAAAAAAGGCGTAACACTAACCAAACTGTTACAAATAATAAAAGTATAGCGTAGACAAAACGCTATTAACACTTTAAAGAACAATTAAAAGAAAAACTCGCCTATTATTTTTTTTTCAACCCAACTTCAAAAACTTCGTTACTTCATTAGCTATCTACCCTATTAATTTTATTGGTTGAAGTAAGGAAGTGTTTGAAGTTGGTTTGGAAAAAAAAGTAGGCGAGTTTTTCTTTTAATTGCTCTTTAAAGTGTTTAGAGCTTTTTGCCTACGCTCACTTTATGAAATACTTTATTGCAGTTAGTATAACCAAATAAGCCTCAGTGGTCGCATTTTAGTAGAAAATGAGAAAATAGGCCATAACTTCTAAACTACGAAAAATCGCGGAACATACATGGGGGTGATTCGGGCGTCCCATAAGGTCCTCTACCTCTGGACTTTCGCTTGACACTCGTTTCTGGGACATCCTGTATATTCAATATATATTGTTAATAAGTGTAGGGCACTGCTATAGCGATTAGTACCTACTATATATATTATATCTGAACCATAAAACTAGTATAAGTATGTACCCTCCTCCTAACTAGTAATAAGTAGTAAATTGAACTTAAATATTTAGCGTGTATGAAATTTTAAGATAAAAAGTATATAATTAAGATTTCTGTATGATTTCTGATACCCAAGGCTACCATTTTTTTTACCTACATCATCATCATCATCATCATATCTGCCGTAGGACATCCACCGCTAGACATTGGGCTCCCTCATTGATCTCCATAGGTTTTGGTTGGAGGCGGCCTGTATCCACCGTAAATCCGCGTCTTTAACCAAATCATCCGTCCATCTCGTCGGTGGACGCCCTACGCTGCGCCTGCCGCAGATCCGCAGTCTCCACTCGAGATCTTTTCGGCCGTCTTTTCTGCGTGCTATATGCCCGCCCATTGCCAATTCAATAAACTTAAACGGTTGGCTATGTCGGTGACCTTCGTTCTTCTACGTAGCTCACCATTTCTGATTCGATCCCGTAGAGAAACCTCAAGCATAGCCCCTCTAAATTATGCGGGTAAATAAAGAGCTTTACTGTGTTATACCACGCGTGTCGCTTACCACGGGGCTGGATGGCGCTGTGTGTTGTTCACAGAATTTATTTATTTTTATATTGTTTTTTTGATCGTTTCAGTATAATTGTACCTAAGTAGGTACTCATTTTTTACCTTAAAAAAAAAGGGTCTCAATACCTACGCTATATAGTTTAGTAGGTATATAAAATGTATAAATAAAATAAAATGCCGTATCTTTTGAGACTTGATAAAATTAAAAGATGGAAATTCAGGATTTCCCCCTACGTAAATGGTCGATCCCACGATCGGAAGTCAAAGTATTCAAAATTGATGTGTAGGTTTTTTTTAAATCGAGTTCTAAATAATGTGCAATGTGCATTTTGCATCTAAGGTTTGGAAACCTCGGTAAAGCAAGATTATACCTAAAACTAAACTCTGCCCCAAATCCCGGGAATTCATGACCAAGTATCTAACTAAACTATTAAGTTTAGAGTACATTAACTCTAAGAAAACATTGCTCAATAAATCGCAACTCGGTTTGTTCGAGTTGGTAACAAAAAATCACTTTCTCTGAATGGGTATTGCGATCCTAAGATTCTCGACGATGCGATGATGTGACTCGATTGCAAGTAATGAGTAGCTAATTGATTGAGAAACAATTCTCAATAGTAAAATGTATACAATTACGTGCAATAAATTATTTTAGGGTTCTTACATTTTGTGTGTCTTTTTCATACAGACAAACAAAATAAATGTTTCATACTGACTCTATTTTTTATTTAAGTCTGAAGCTCGGGTAAAAAATATAAATAGATATTATTGGTAGGTACCTACCTAATCAAGCTTTTTTAGTTTTGACGTCTTATATTCTTATGCAATTATAATTAAATCGTCCCAACGTCCGCGTCGCCTCAGCATCGTTAGATTTTTCTCGAAAACGGCTTAGCAATTATTGTGGTTATTTTGCAAGAAATTACTAACACTTCAAAAGCTTGAGCGAAACTGCCAAAATTCTCAAAAAAAAATGAGCTGGTTTCAAGAAAAATCTGACGCTGATGCTGAGGCAATGATAAGACGAGTTGAGTTATAGACAAGACACGTGCCACGAGTTTCTAAGGTAATTAGGTACCTAAATGAAAAAAAACTGTCTGTATGAAACATTATTTTATACAGTAGTCAATAGACCTTTACACACTGTAACATACTATTTTAACGGATCCGTCGAAAGTAAAGTAATGAAAAGAATGTGAGGCGATGGGAGCAGAATTAATTCAGGCACTAGGTATCCTTCCCCCTTTTTCTTGAATTCGGAGCTGACGCAGTGTGTAACGCCCATAAGGCGCGACGCTCATCGGAAATTTCTGGCAAAAAGGCGGCGCGTAATCCCTTTATCATTATTGTCTACTAGCTGTGTCCCTCGCGACTTACCTGATCCCGTGGGAATATTGAAAAACCCTTTCTTATCGGATGCCTACATCACATAAAGAATACACTCCCCACATTTCAGCTCTCTACTATCAGCGGTTTAGGTTGTGCGTTGATCAGTCAGTCAATCAGGACAATACATTTTATAGATTCTGTGAGAATGGACCAGAGAATAGTTATCGATGACTTTCCAATGTGCTTTTGACTGTGTGATTTGATTAGTGATTGATTATTACATAGCAGAAGATTTTGAAATGTTATCCAACTAGTTTGTCTGTAATTAATTACCAAACCGATTTAATCTAAGTACGTAATCCATACACCATTTTTTTAGGATACATTTCACGTAAGAGTTACATGAGTTCATATTGTTAACATCATTGTGGGAACAAGAAGACAATTGATCACGCATGACGTAAGCCACATGAGTATAGGTAGTCAATGACTATTTCATAATAATAAGACGTTCAACTTTTCCATTCCGACGCGTAAAAGTGAAAAAATAACACAATACATACTCGACATATGTAATTAGATATAAGACACGCGAGCTCCGACATCATTACACACGCAGACAACACCGAAGACCGGCGCAAAGTGCAACGATCGACTGTCTTTTGTTGTCTTTAGATTCTACTACGAGTAGCACCAATAGTATAGAGCGGTTTCACCGGCGTAGTTCCCGTTGCTATGGGTGTACCGGGATTATACTTTTCCAGGTTAAAACCCGGATTACCTGGTACGTATTCTATAACTAAATCGTCTCAGCATCGCTTTATCGTCGTTGGATATTTCTCGAAAACGGTTCAACAATTTGTAGGGATTTTGCTGTTCCGCTAAACCTTTTGATATGTTGTTAATTTCTTGCAAATTTACCAAAAACTGCTGGACCGTGAAAAGTCTGATGATTTGCGATGTGGAAAACATTTTGGTTATAGATATGTTCTGAGCACAGAACACTATTACTCCTAGAAATTTCAACCAAATCGTGATTGACACATTGATTATTATAGATTATTGTCTGTTAAAATTGATTTAATCAATATGATATGTTGATATGTGAGGATATCTTAAGGAGTTAGTTAGTTATAGATGTGTCCAATTTCCATATTACCTACAGGATATCACTATGGAACATATGGGTTATTAGTCTTACGTGAAGTGAACAATCCCGCAGGTCCTCTTTCTAGAAAAGTAGGTATATGATATAATACGAGTAGGTATAGACTTGAACACAAAACAGGCATTAATCCTTTCTACAATATAATATTTATCTAGGTACCTATCCTCTATTTCAGAATCTTAGATCAAAAATGTAAACGAAGTGTGCCTGGTAAGAATAAACATAAGTATAACACATAATTTTAATTGTAACATTTTAAAGCTAAGTATGTAGGTAGGTATAATTTACAAAAAGAAACATATTACTAGGTTAAGTACGTCTAATAAATAACTACAAGTCTTTACTAATTATAAACATTTTATAAATATTTCTTACTACCAATTATGTAATGTCTATCTTGGTATAATTGCATTTATTAACCTCTGCAATAAAGAGGGTGGTTTACCGGTAGTAGGTGGTGGTAAAGTCGCCGGCATGCAGACCCGGATGGGTCTTGTCGTCGGGTCTGGTGTCATCACGTACGGATACGGATGACGCAGGGGCGAGAGGGTCGTGCCCACCAGGTTCACCGTTCCCTTCGGGAAATTCATAAACGCCTGACTCTTGGGGATTTGCCGGTATATGTTATTGCTTCCTCCGGCTAGTATTATTGGTAACGAACTCGACTTCGGTGGTTTTGTAGTCTTCGCAAATTGCGGTAACGGAGACGACGTCGTACTAGACGTCTCGATCATCTCGGGGAATACGGACTCGTCATATTCTCTAGTGTTGTCTGCGAGCGGTGCGACTAAAACGACCTGCTTCAGACTGTTTATATCTTGTACTAGTTGTGCATGTTCCTTAAAAATATCGCCTTTCCAATTTAAAACATGCTGGAAACTTCTCGGCGGTTCGATGTTGATGTCACGCCTTTGTAGTTGATGACTTGAGGACCTTTTCATCGCCGTTCTTTGTGAGCGAAACCCTAGACAAATAAAAATTACATTTCGCTACAGTTCACAAAAACAAACCCCAAACTTCGATGATTCTAGTTACACTTTGGTTAAGTTGTAGCTTTTTCAAAATATAATGTAATTAGATCAACATTTTGGTTATGAAAGTCATTCCCAGATTTGTTTAGCCATATGTTATTTTAATAGGCCACAATATTGGCGCCACCAGGAAGCTCTGAAGCAGGGTCATTGAGGACCCCAAATATCAAATTTTATCATCCGCACGTTGATGGCTCAAGGGAAACACCCTTGACTTTTTACATCGGGTGCAGAACGATAATCATCTATTGAGTATTTAGTATAAAAACCTATCTCTGGCGATTACCTCTATTAAACACTGTAGACATTCTGCTGTCTGCACTTAATCTAGGATACTCGTAACAGTTCATCTGAAAACAAAAAAATATTTTTGTGGAATTTAGAGATGCATTAAAAGTAAGCATGGAAATGCTTGGCACAATAACTATTTAGAATGAATTGAATAAAATATATAATCAAATCACACTACAATAAACTTTTTTAATTCACACGATTTGTTAACATAGTTACATTTTCCCGGGTCTTATCTCGACGTTTCAACCATGTTACATTGGTCTTGGTCGCGAGGGTAACATGGTTGAAACGTCGAGATAAGAAAATAAATGATAATACGCGATTAAGACCCGGGAAAATGTAACTATAATCTTAAAAGAGTTTTTAAGATTGAGTTGAAGTTATAGATAAACTGCAAAGTAGGTTTTCCATTCGTGTGCATTCTAATGAATGACATTATAATAAATATTACATTATAATTAAATCGCAGAGTGGTCCTCAGTAATGGAAAACCGCTTTGACGTTCAGTTTCTTAAAACTCGCAATAAAGCCTGTAAGGTGTAGTGGGGTAAATCTGAAATAACTTATTAAATAGGGTAAATCCTAATTTATTCAAAAATGGATTTAATATCACTCTGATTAAAGGTCTATTCTGTATTTACCCCACTTTCAGAGTTACCCCAGTACACCTTATACTATTTCACATTGCAAAGTAATTTCGCTTGATGCTGATATCTAAACTTCACTATATCCTGAACAAAGTGTCTCCTTAGTTGCGTAACAATTTAGCCACACAAATAACCAGGAAAACATTTTACAAGATAGTTATTAACAACACTAGGCTATATCGCACCTACTTTTTAATTAATAAGGTACTTGCGGGTAACAAGAGCCGCTGTCTAATAAGGGCCACTAATTGAAAAACACACTTCTAACAGTTTTAATAGATTCCTCTCACGCACATATCTAAAGGACCAATAGGAGAGCTAACATGCGCGCTCGCACCGTCGCGCGGTCCGCCATCTTGTCAGTCGCAACGATTCAATCGAACGACCCGGACGGGGTCACTCGGAATTAAAAATAATATGTGCTAAAACGCTTAAATTGTGCCTAAAATATATTGCTTTTCGAATATCTCATAAATATAACGTTGAATGTGTACATTTCTGTTTACTAATCAGGGTAAGTGTAGTGATTTTATTAATAACTGACAGTTTTAAGTTGAAATCTTTAAAATTAACATTAAGGTCTAACAAAGGCCACATTTGAGGCGGGTAAAAAGAGCCGGCCAAAATACTTGTCTATTTTAAAAACTTTAAAATAGACGAGTATTTCTAGTTGTCTCAGTTCTATTTTTTATATTTATTTACGCGTACACGTTTTCAGGATTAAAAAATGGAACCTCCGCCTAAAAAACGTCGTGCCCTTTGGTCACTGCAACAGTTAGAAGCTGCAATAACTGATGTTAATGAAGGAGTCTTGTCACAGCGTGCTGCAGCCGCTAGGTATTCTATTCCCAGGAGAACTTTAGACAATCATCTAAAAGCATATTTCACAAAAAAAAAAACCTTGTCTTGTAGGGAATCTCATATGTGACATCCTTTCATAAGTCTAACAAGAGCCAAGTTGTTTTTTTTTGTAATTTTATTGTTTAATAACGTTATTGGTGTTTCAGATTTATATAATGTTGCGTATACTTATTTAATAAATGTGATTATTTCGTGGGTATAGTACTTAAAAAAGCTGTTTAAAACATATTTTTGTAAGGACAGTTTAATAAGGTCCAGTGTCTGTTTTATCTTTAACTACTTACAGTAAAATCGTTATTTATGACTAAATAGTAGTATAAGCTAATGTAAACTAAAAAAAATCGTGTTGATTGTTATTAAAATCTTTAACTATTTGAGGTGGTCCTTATTAGAACACTATGGTTTAATAAGAGCCACAGAGAGGTTTTTTAAAAAGCTTAATTTTGATGACAATAGTGCAACAAAACAATTAATTGTATTGTTTTTTCAGATTGTCAATAAAGCAAGTACGTTATGTAATAACTTGTTTTAGTGGTTTCCTCTATTTGTACTAAATATTTAAGTTTAATTTAAGGTGGCCCTTGTTTACCGCAAGTACCTTATAGACACTTCCTGTAACACTGACTGCAAAAGGAAGTTGTATTGTAACAAAATTGCAGACTTAGGTACATGTAACCGTTTTATAAGGTGCAATGGTAACGTTTGAAGAAGCCTGTTGTGAGATTATGATCAAACACTAGGGGAAATCAACAAACTTAATCTTATTATATTATACTTCTCAATATCAATCTAAGGCTTGCGTCAGACTAGGCTAGAAAGTTAACTCTTAACGCCTTATTAATAAACAAGGAGTAAGGTCGGAGTAGTGAGAACATGCTCTGTCAAAGTTGAGAGCCAGAGACAAAAAATTGTCGAAATTGTCGGAGTAAATACTCCGACCTTACTCCACATTTATCAATAATGCTTTTTGCTAGTGTTTGCTAACACGGTGTTATTTGCTTATGTACTTACTCTAGAAATGGATGTAATAACTGCGTCTAACTTTTGCCCGGCGCAATTGGGAAGGTATTTTGTTTGTATTCTAACGTTTTTAGGACTTTCCAGTTTAGTTGCTCTTGGTTACAGGCAGACGAATAAAATACCTTTATGTACAATAGAAAATAGCACTATTTTCTATTGTACATAAAGACGCATTACATCGGAATTGTAAGGGTTGCAGGTTCAAGTCCTGTCAGGTGCAGAATTTTGAAAAGCATTTTTTCAAGAAACAAAGTTTTGGGTTGTTTAATTTTTGTTTTAGTTTAAAACAAAAAGGCCTCTAACCGTCGGCAAATACAAAGTTGCAGAGATAGTTAAACAATCTTTTTTTGTTTCCTGAACATTAATAAATCTACCTTATTGTTGTGATCATAATTACAAAATTAATATCATATATCATGGCCACAAATATTCTTTCATTTTACATGTCACTAGCAATTAAAATTGAAGCCAGTAAATTAACACGTTATCTACCTACCTATTTAGCAATGCACTAAATCGGCAACACGCACTCAATTTTTTAATCAAATAATGCAGTAAGAATATCTCTGCTGTATAACATAATACATAATTAAAAGCTTTTTTCATTGCAATTTAGCGTAGTAAAAAAGAAGAAAATATGTACTTACACTTTAAAAAAAAACTTGGTAGGTGTAGGTATATGTTAAATAAATGTCATTAAAAATTAATATTATATTTAAATTTTAAATATAAGTATTATAATGTTTATATTACCTGAATTTTGAAAACTCTAAGTTAGCATCAAAATTTCTTACATTTTAACCTATTTATTACAGAACGATATCTAAGGGTGTACCTAGGTACAATGCTTCTGTTTCTTTACCTACCGGAAGCCTTCAATAAATAGGTATAACCTGACGCAAAACCATGGTTTACGCTTAGACTACGTTTTCAAATAATCAGTCCAGGATTTGTGAACATAGTGCCAACGTGTTTTTTTTAAATGTAAAAACTTAACTCTGGCTAAGGACCATGGTACCAAATTTACTTAGTAGATAATATTCCATCCGAATTATCCAACTGCTAATCTTTATATCCGTTGTCTAGTCCCATAGTACAAGCCCAGTGCTTAGTTTGGGACTAGATTGCGCTGTGTGTAACGTCGTGTAATATTTATTTTATTTTATATAATATAATGCAAAATATAATAATATTTATATGTAAAGGAAGATGACATTTGTAACCAATCGCTAGCATTTACTAAAAAAATGTATATTTAATTATTATTCCAATTGGTACCTGTATAGATGGCACATACTGGCGTTTGTTTGTGAAGAAATTGAAATCAATTGTTCCTGCGACAAGCAACAATGTAGCGGCACGCGACAAGAACAAACACAGCCACATCTTGACGACACAGAACATACACTGCGTACACCTCACTAACTGAACTGCTATACTGTCTCCTGCGTGTTGCGCGTCTCTCGATGCAACGAACACTGACCGATATACGGAAACTACTTCGATTACTGTGAGACGACTACTTAGTATACCCGCTGTTTACCTAGTAGTTGCCGCCTCGACACTTGTTAATATACCCTATACAAAATATTTCGTAAAAAAAATCTTATTAAAAACTTACCTACCTAAGTGAAAGTAGTATGAACTTAATAAAGCAGACCCTTATAGTCTTATTAATAAACGTGGTACTCCACGTTTATTAATAAGGCTAGAGTAGTAGTGTGAACATGCTTCGTCTTTTTCCGTGACAAGAACTTTCAAAGTTGACAGACGTTGACAGAAACAAAGAGTGGTAAAATTATTCCGACCTTACTCCACGTTTATTAATAAGGCCATTAGAAAATTCTATTAATTTTTGTATGTAGCTCAAGGCTATTTTATTTAGAAAATTTATTTTCAAGGAAAACTTGCGAACTTGCGTAGTCTAGTTGGTACAGACGTTGGGGTACTGACCCAAAGACGCGAGTTCAAGCCTCGCCGCAAGTGAAAATTTTTGAATGCTATTTTTCCTTGAAAATAAATTTTCTAAGGCCATTAGAGTTTATTTTTCATTTTTCTGTCTTACTAACACATACAAATATTTGGATGAATACTGCAACAACTTTTAGCTTAACCTAAGGAAAATAAAAAGGTAAATCACAGAAAGGTATCTTTATTACAAGAGGTACTTCAAATGATACAATGAATATGTACACAATATAACAAAAATTCGGGTTTATCATATCCATATCACCCACTAGCCACTGATAGCCTTATTAATAAACGTGGAGTAAGGTCGGAGTAGTGAGAACATGCTTTGTCTTGTGTCTTGTCTTGTCCGTGACAAGAACTTTCAAAGTTGACAGACGGTAATAAAAAGTGGTAAAATTATTCTGACCTTACTCCACATTTATTAATTGGGCTATTACTGTGCAAGAAGTCATAGGTAATCAGCTAAAATATTCATTAAACTTAAGCTTTATTTTTGTTTTATCAATTAAATCATAACAACCTAAAATTTAAACAATAAATATACCGTGCACCTTAAAATTACTACAAGAATATTAGAACAAATAAATTACGAATTTTATCCTAAACAAAATCTTGTAATAATTTTTATTTATTATGTAAATAGATATGTAAGCGCTGTATATCGGATTTCAGAGGTCATACCGCAGCTTCCTACACACACCGGCGGCATTTAACGTCCGGCTGCTCCGGCCTGTCAATATAATCAGCATGGCTGTTGGTACGTGTACTACGTTAGCATGTAGCAGCCATACGTATGCAGTGCAGCGTCTTGACGACGAAAAGATAATGGATACGACGATTCAAGATCCAGTGATTTCCTTTGGCAGGATTGGTCATTAGGGTGGTCAAAAGTCATTTAAGAAGAGAAACCACTTACACTTTTGATTGAGATAGGGGGGAGGGAAGGACTTAGCCGTGACGAAGTTCAAACTTTATAACTTTGGCATCTGCAGACCGAGCTAGTCTTTAGGGGCTGCTTTGTTTAAGTAGCCCTCCAATTTTTAGCAGCGTTTCAGTATGTGGCCTTTTATCCAAATAGTTCAATTTCAATAGGGTTATTTTTCTACTAGTTTACTGTGATGCAAAAATGAAGTATTAGCCAAGTAATATTATAGCTTTTAAGATGTAATAAAATCAACATCAAAAATCTAGGTCCCCGTAAAACCACACTGGGACCGTATGGACGTATCCTGCTAAAGGAAATATATGGTTCATCTAAAGCCTTATTTATAATTATACGAAGACACTCGATTAGTTTGTCATACATTTCAAACTGAATTGTATGGCAATAGGGCCAACTAATGTAAGCGCAGAGTCAAAACTTTGTGAGTCTATCTTAATTTCTAAATGTAGGTAACATTAAGAGGTGTCATATAAAACAAGTTGGTAATATAGCAAATTCAAGCTTTCTTCATTTAAGTTAAGGCACAGCTTTTGCGAATAAATTCTCGCTCCTCTACCAAGTGGAGATAAGTTTGAATTCGCTAGACAATTCACTTTCATCATATAACCGATGTGCAAATGTCACGTTCGATCGCACAATAATAAAAACCAGCTGCGGTAAGACCTCAGGCTCTTATGTAAAACGGGTGGCGGTTCAGCTCATTACTGTAAACCACGCTTTATACTGTTACTTAATTTGTTCCAGATCTCATCATCTGCGATAAGTATAGGTAAAAAGTTCGCATATATGAGAAAAAGTACTGTATTCATAACATTCAAGGTTGCATTCATCATAATATAGACATTCATGGAAACATATCACTGAGTTTCGACAGCCAAACTACTATTTTCAAAATCAAATTGAAAATAGAATTTAATAATAAATATAAAATAATTATACATATGTACTATATTCATTAAAATATAACATAATCGTTGTAAAGAAAACAGGGTGTCCCTTCACTATGCTACGTAACTTGCAAAAATGGTCTAAAAAGCGTGAAACGCAAAATCCCAGTTGTGAAGAACTAATGTATTGTACTTTCATAGTAAAACACAAGTCAAACGAATGGATATCTCCATAGACAAGTTAGTAAAAAAAATAAGTACAAGAATTACCATTACAAGTGTAAGATTAGAATAAATTGGATTTAAAAAAAAACATAAGAATGACAAAAGTCGTTTTAGCGGGTCATCTATCATGACAGGGCAACTCATGTTTGTTATAAACAGAACGGCGAAATTAATAATAATTCTACAGATTTATAACTATTGATAATCATATTATTATTAAAAATACTACACAAACACTACGAATATATACGCGTTAAATTGAGAACCTTCTCCTAGTGCATTCGAACAAACTTGAGGTTATTCTCGAGTTATGCAATATTATTTTATGTGAATAAAATGTGTCTATTCTATGTCAATTCTATTTATAACCGAATTCCAGAAAAGGACGAGATTAACAATGCCACGCGCAAAGCTGTTTGCAGAGGCGCTGGCATCGGATGATCTTTTTTTTTTTTTCGATGATGGTCCTCCACCAATGGAAACGCCGAGTTTTTTTTTTATTCTTTCGGTCTCAGACCGATATGGCCAATTTGGCGCCGAGAGTTGTAAAAAACACGTTTTGACAGTTCCTAATTCAAACCTAAGATTAATCGACTCGCGCCCTCTGCCGGGATAAAAAGTTACTGTTCCTCCTAATTTGGATGATTTATTTTTTCGGCCGCCATTATAATATCTGTGGAATTGTCTCAATTGTTGAAAAACCAAAATTGTTGATATAGCGGTTATTCTCCGTATAGCTAATCTTGAAATTATGTTGGGTAAAGTGTAAAAACGGGGCAAGTGCGACACTCGCGCACAAAGGGTTCCGTACCACTATCACAATTGGATACGGAACCCTAAAATGGTTTACAACAACCAATTTTTCAATTTTATAGGAAAATATAAAATATTTATCTTCGATTCTTACTCCCATCAAACGACCGAATCACTCAAAAAAAAAAAAACCTTGGCACAAAGAAAATCTGAAACATAAAAGAAACTCTTTGGTAAGTGAAGGCAGACTGGTATATTTGACAGATAGGGCAGCCATTTTGAATTCCATGACCAACTCGATTTGTCCTGACCAATCAGAAGCGACCTCACATTGTAGTACTAAACTCCTTGTTATTTTTGAAACACGTTTGTTGTATGGGAGCCCCTTTTAAAGAATTGTTTTATTTCGTTTTTAGTATTTGTTGTTGTAGCGGCAACCGAAATACATCTTCTGTGAAAATTTCAACCTTCTAGCTATTACGGTTCATGAGATACAGCCTGGTGACAGACGGACAGACGGACAGACGGACGGACGGACGGACGGACGGACGGACGGACAGACAGACAGACAGCGAAGTCTCAGTAATAGGGTCCCGTTTTTACCTTTAGGTACGGAACCCTAAAAATGAATTACTCCCAAATAAACGGCGATCGTTTGGTCGACCTATCTAACTCGCAACGGTCGATCGAGCAGTGTAACTGGCCTAAGGGCGGATTAAACTTGAATAACTCTTAGTTTCGACTGGACTGGCCCTCGTATAAGGACAAGAAAATAAACTCAAGTTTGATCGAACATGTCAATCAAAAATAAAAAATTAATAAGGCAAGAGAAAGAAAGTATATTATATTGAAACATTACATTTATAATATAAACAATAATAAATATTGTTTTTGGCTGTGCAACCACTACACTATTATTTTGTAAGTGACAATTAAAACTGCATAGTATAACGGTTCAATTTATAATTTACGTTTTTAACACTAAGTAGGTATTATAAATATATACTCACTAACATCAGTTGGGGTTCCCGCGGTCCGACAATGATGTCACGCACCAACTAGACACATCGTCTAAAGAGCGCATTCTATCACTGCTAAATCCCTAAGTTATATTTGTCCCTTGTAAGTGTATTCCCTTATATTATTCTGTATAAAAAAAAATCTATTGTACACATGTCTTTTTTAATTTTATCAGGTTCTTGAGTCAGAAAGATACAAAATACGTACGAGTGTAATGAATGCTTCGTGATTTCTGAATTACTGTGTTAGAAAAAAGTTAATGACAAGACATTGTGTCCGGCGAAAATATTATGAATACATCAGACACGTACAAAGAATACGTTTGTTTGGAAATATCCTTAATAGGACACGCTCTAAACACGCGGTGTGTACTGACCCAACATATACGCGGATGTGTGAGATAGGCACCTTCTAGACAAAGAATTTTCGAAATTCCATTCAAATAACATAAGCGAGTATATACTCGCAACAGACACAACAACAGAGACCGTCTTGATCCTGTTTCACTAGTCACAGAGTTTCACAGAGAAGGCGAAATAGACACGATCAGAGCTAATGATCTTACTAAATAAGACGACTACTTATTGAACACTTAAATTAAACCCAGTGTATTACTGGTAGTGTATCCTAATATAATTTTTAAAAACAACGTTTCCATTATAAGTTCACATCCGAATTAATAAATCTACTTAAGTCTTTAGTTTTGCGTGTAAAGTAACATTATCGAAAAACGTCATCTTAGAGCTGCCAATAGCCCTGGCGTTAAAATCAGTAGTATGTCAATATAAAACGTTTTAAAAATTATTACATTATTTATCTTCATTTGGAACATAACATATCTTACATATTATTATTATTATTAACCAATAACTAATTTTGTTGAGGTACATTTTAGCTTTTACATGCAAGTGTATAAAATCCCAAAGTTAGTATACATTCCAAGTGAAAAATACAATACCTATTGCTACTACATTTGTGTATGTCTAAAAAGTTCCCCTCTTACATCACTGCCGTATTCCACGTATTTCAAATAAAACTGATTTTACGACAAACATATACCTTTGCTTATAATATCACTGGCTTCCCAAGCCTTGGCAGTGACGATTTCCCTTGAAAACAAGTTTTAGGAGATTATGTAATATTCCTGAAATCGGGCTGGCCATATTCACAACTGAGCTAACAAACTAAAAAGTCGTATGTTTTGTTGTGTTTATAGAGATCATTTACAAAAAAAAATATTCATATACTTAGTCAAAAAAAAAATCTTCACATTATTTAGGGTATTCAGTGTTAAAAAGCACTAATTTAACACAGAATACCCTAAATACGGGTTTGACACTTTAAACATTACAGCCTAGTCATCTACGTTTATAGACGTTATCTTTGTAAACATTTAACTAATGTATGGTCGGCCACCTTAAGGTCTATGGTCGCTTGTAGAGGTCTTGCACTTACTACCTTTGCAATACGATTCATTTGTGTTTTGTATGAAATGTCAATAGAAGAAGGTCGTAAGTCTACGAACGATAGACTTCCGACTAACGATTCAATCACATACTTCTAAAACTGAGTATGAAATGATTATCTTTCTAAATAATAAATTAAAAACACTTAATTTATATGAGATCTTAGAAGATTTTATACATCAATCACCATTTCCGTATCCGGATTAAGGCTATTGATTCGCGTGATTTTCCGCGTGAAAAGTATGACATTATACTATTTTGGTATTATTCCGTATTTTGACATCAACATTTAAATTATAAATACAAAGTAGACAAATATTAGTTCAAGTGAAAAATACAATCTCTTAATTATTGTATCATTATGTTGAATATTAAAAATGATAAAAGGTACATTTAAACTTGTTAGCCCGCGGTAAAAGATGACCCGCCCATCTCCGCATGAGAGTGCAAACATATCACTACAAAGCGATGTGATTTCTACCACAATATGAATGTATAAATCACAATAAAGTCTGTCCCTAAATAGGTACCTATAGAGTTCCTTTTTGAATGTACACTAGCGTTGGTAGAGTGGTCGCGATCGGCTTCACAGCGCGGCGGTAATGGTAACAGGGCACGATGTATCCCTTTGCGCATCTGTAACGTAATAGGACACCATCAAATAAAGTCATCAAGTAAATCACACATTTACTTCTGTAGTTACCTACTATCATTATTACTTGCAACGTGTGTTTTCCCCCGTCAAAGACCCGATCTCGTAGGAAAATCTTAATATTTTAGTCGACTAATAAATAATCATAAATACGAATACTTTTTCGTGTTATTTATTACTTACTTTACCTCTTAAAGTAATTTTATAAGTAGAATTCGCAAACGATAACTTAAAATAGAACAAGGCTTATCAGAATCCTGAGCGAAGAAAAAGAGATATTGTTATCCCTTTTAAATGAATTACTGCATTGCGTGAAAATAGTAAATATATCTGGCTCAATATAATTCACATTTCGCAAAAAAGTGTCAGAATATACCATTATTTACAAAAGTTTAGTAAAACTTAATTAATTACAAGTCTTAATTAGAAGCAAAGTTTTTACGCAATCACAAATAATTGTCTTAACGCTACTCAAGCATGCATGACTAATTGCAACAAAAATGATAAAACAATACTTCATTCAAGATAAGACTAGAGATTAATATGCATAATTGACAAATCAAATATGTAAATACGCGAACATGCGTTCACATCATCAATCTCATTTATTATTAAAAACTCTAATACTGGTCGTATGATTAAGTAACGAGTATAACCATTACTATGACTTATCTTTGGAAATATTTACGATGGTCTAGCTAGTTTAGATTCTAGATATTCAATAAGTCCCGACTGTAAAGGTCACTACATTCTGTGACTACTGGACTTGTTTTATCTTCTTGTTTTTTTTTAGAAAATTATTAAGTTGAGAATTATTCATTAGATTGCGGTAACCTAACCTAACCAACTTTAAATGGCTACAGATCCTAAACCATTACATTTTTTTAAAGAAACCTAAGTATGATTAAAATACCTATTCAACGATACCACACTTCACAGTCAGTCAACTTTTCTTTTTTAGAATATGGCGTCTGGTGGTCGCCTCGGCATTTTGAATTTTGATAACTATAATGTCTACAGTAATACCTGTGTATTACACTAGCAGGACTAAGACAAATCAATGAGGAGGAACACTAACTTTTTATCCCGGCAGAGGGCGTTAGTCGAATGATCTTAGGTTTGAATTAAGAACTGTCAAACAGGTGTTTTTTACAACTCTCAGCGCCAAATTGGCCATATCAGTCTCGGACCGAAAGAAAAAAAAAACTCGGCGTTTTCATTCGTGGGGGACTATCAACAAAAAAAAAGATCATCCGATGCCAGCGCCATCTGCTCACAGCTTTGTGTGTGCCATCCCATTGACGTGAGAATCGTCAAAATCGGTCTATCCAAGCTTTCTATGTGGAGCGCCATAGCGAACATAGGAACAAAACTCAAAAACACTCCAAACTCAAAATATGTTTATTCAATAAGATATTCACATATCATTTTGAAACTCTCAGTAACAAACATACATACATAGACTGATAATCACATAACCCTTCGTTGCGTTGCGCAGTCGGGTAAAAATACTACATTATCAGAGGTATCATTGGGATTATGCCAACATTTTTACTGTGAATATATAAGATAAAACAGACGGACAAGCAAGTGATCTAATATGGTTGCTTTTTATTGCCTATTGAGGAACGGGGCCCTAAAAACAGCGGAATACCGGCAAATTCGCAATATTTGCACATCAAGTTAACAGTGGCTACGACATATACACCAGCAATTGTGGACAGACCACAAAGTCTTTGTTAAATGTTAATTTTGTAATTATTTTTTCATGATACATACGACACTTGGCTTCGCACATAATATAAATGCAAATCGGCATCATGCAGTAAGATCGTAAATCACAATACAGTAGAAATCACAGCATAAAGAAAGCACTTCACTATATTGCACAAGGTCTTTGGCTTACTTACACCTTATAAAGTTATAAATAATATTAATTATTCCTACTAAGGAAGTAGCTCAAAGAGAGTTAACCAAAATATCATTACACTCCACCGCTGCACCACCTACTGCACTTGACCATTTTTTCCTTTCCCAATATTTCAGTAATCTAAAACTAAATTCGTTCAGTAGCTTTCGCATGATTAGGCACCAACGTGACTGTCTTTTGCTAGTACAACCATTTGAAAGCTTATAAAATCCATGAACTATGTTATCGACTATTGTGTATATTGATCAAAATACATTTCTAAATAGCAATTTTCTAACGGACAGACAGACACAGGTACAAACAGACGAACCGTTTTTTTTCCTTTTGTGGTACAAACCCTAAAAACGGCATCGGTGAGTTTTTGGTATTGACCAAACCGTCGTCGTTTGTCGTCGATATCGTCACATACGACTAACCAACTGATCCAGTAGGTATTTTAAGGATATTTTATTTCTCTGGGATGGAAACACAGCAAGTTCAAGTCGCATGTAGCAGTACAAACACTCGCTTACGCTAGTTTGTTTTAAATATTTTCGCAAGTTTCTGAACAATATATAATGCCTATTTTTACATAAGTCATTTGACTGTATTTATGAGCACATAAATGTAAATGACAATGGTATGCAATGTGATAAAACAAAACGGGGCAAGTGCGACACTCGCGCACAAAGGGTTCCGTACCACTATCACAATTGGATACGGAACCCTAAAATGGTTTACAACAACCAATTTTTAAATTTTATAGGAAAATGTGAAATATTCAGCTTCGATTCTTACTCCCATCATACGACCTCTCAAAAAAAAGTTGAAATAAAAAAAAAACTTTGGCACAAAGAAAATCTGAAACATATAAGAAACTCTTTGGTAAGTAAAGGCAGACTGGTATAGTTGACATACAAGGCAGCCATTTTGAATTTCATGGCCAACTCGATTTGACTTTGACCAATCAGAAGCGACCTCAAATTCCCTTGTAGTTTTTGAAACACGTTTGTTGTATGGGAGCCCCTCTTAAATATTTGTTTTATTTTGTTTTTAGTATTTGTTGTTGTAGCGGCTACCGAAATACATCTTCTGTGAAAATTTCAAGCTTCTAGCTATTACGGTTCATGAGATACAGCCTGGTGACAGACGGACGGACGGACGGACGGACGGACGGACAGACAGACAGACAGACAGACAGCGAAGTCTCAGTAATAGGGTCCCGTTTTTACCTTTAGGTACGGAACCCTAAAAAAGGAAGGTTTTGCCTTAATTTCACATTTTTTGTTTTGTTGTGTATGAATTCAAACTCTATTATTTAGTTATCTGTAACCGTGGTTGCTCTCTTACGTTGCCGACATTAACATTTATCAAACGGATGTCGTTTGGACTGCGAGTTATGCTCTTAAAAAATCCCGTAACATAACGTGGTTTGATTTTTCCACATTCACAGGTTTCTTTCTAAACTTTTCGACCATAATTAGAATTTATTAAATACAATTTAACAAATAGGTAGTCACTAAATTGTTTTGACAATTTTTAAATGAAGTCGTTACGAACATTTCATTTCAATTTATAAAGAATGACTAACATGAATTGACTATTAATTTACCTTATTTAGATTTAGGAGCTGTTGCAGGTTGGGGTGTGATTGTAATCTCGTCGTTAATTTTAAGAGATTTAGCGTCGGCAGTTTTTGTCGGCGGCACAGTTGGCTTATTCTTGTCGATGACTCGTTTGGCGACGACGCTATGCGCCGAGTACACGTGGTTCTCAAACTGTTTGTACATCCCGAATGTAGCCGTGCACACCGTGCACTTGTAGGAGAGGTGGGCCGGCTTCAGCGTTAAGCTGTGATCTCTGGATACGTGGTTCAACAGTTTCGCTTGGTACACCTGTTGGAAAACAAAACAATTTTACAGACCTCAACTAACTATTGTATTAATATACATCAATATAAATTACACTACGCATACGAAGTCTAGTCAAGATGTTTCCATACATACCCTTCCACAAACAGGGCATCTTCCAGCGTCCTTGCCCTTGTTAGCGGCTTCTTGCATTGAACTAGTGACCAAACCGTGAGAGCCTAACAAGTGCCTTTCTAAGCCTTGGTCTGTGAAAAACCTGAAATGTTACATACAAACTAAGGTTACACAAATATACTATAAATAAAACAAACAACTCATACATTAATTCTTTTAGAAAATACACTCAAAGGCAAATTTAGTGAAACATGAAGACGATAGCATACACCCTTTGTGTGGTGTACCATTGGCACTTTTATTAGCTTACTTTGACAGAGTTGTGTAAATAAATACACAACCTCTTTAATTTTTCGTTTCATACCTAAATTGACACTTCTGACAATTAAGTGGTGGCCTGTTGTAGATCATCTTCGGGTGAATTTTAACTTTATGAATCCATTGCATATGATTTCTCAACTGTTCAAGGTCCTTGATGTACCCGTCACATATTTCGCAAATAACGAAGGTGCCCTTGGAATTTTGCGTCGACAAATTGTGAATAGGAATAGGCGCAGGTTGACGAGGCAGCGGAGTTATCGAGATCGACGGCTGTTGAACGGATTTACCCTTGGCCTGGAAATATACACATTACACATTACATAAACAGTTTCAGCGAGGCGCACTAACTATTAGTTAAGCTGTGGTTTATGTAAACTTACAGCTAAGTTGAGAGCAGTAGCGAGTCCGGCGCGCGCGATTTGTGCGTTGGCTATCGGTAGCCCTCGCGGGGGTATCTGCGGAGTGCGCGCTCTCGGTCGGTACCCACTGGCCATGCTCATACCCACGTTGCTCACAGGGTTCACCTGGGGCCTGACAAGGCTCGCCCGCCCGAAACTACTCGAATACGGCCCCACAATACCGTGCTTAGCCTTACCCAGCTGTAACAATAAATCGTATTAAAGTGTGAAGTTACATCCAATACAAGGTAATCAATTTTAGATAATAGTTTCAAATTACTTTTGGAATTTTAGCTGGTGGTTCCCATTCGAGTGGTGGTGACAGATTCAGGTCCGGTTTAAACTTCTTGGCACAGGCGATAATGTGTCGCGCCAATTTGCCTTTCCCGTTATCTTCGAACGGACAGTTGGCACACTCGTGATAAGATGGTGCCCTCTCTAATTTTCCTTTAACATTATGTTCAGCGTCCATATGGAAAATGATATCGTGAGGACTTTTAATTTGGAAAGGACAGAAATTACATTTGTAGAGATTATTTTTCATATGAGGAATTTGCAAGTGGTTAGCCATTGCCAGTTCAGATTCCGTTTTAAATGAACAAAATTCGCATTTTTTCAAGGTAAATTTATATGGTACATTATTTTCTTTACTTAATTCTAAGTTTTTCATAAGCGCCGCTATGGTCACGAGTCGTTCCCTCGTGTTTTGTCCCGTTTTTTTCTCTCTTACTAACTTTCTATTCTGTTGTTTTATCAGATCAGTCTGTACATATTCTTTAACTAAGTTAATGCCTATGTCTGTAAAGAACTTTCCAAGGGAACAGTCAAAGTAGTTATCACTTTTGATAGCAGCTTCGGTAGCAATGGGATCAGCGACAATATCTTTGATTTCTTCAATGGACTCAATTTTATCTTTCAGGACAATGACATTGGCCTCCTCGTCGCTGATCGTCTCGTCATCCGTGTCATCGGACTCGGACCCGTCCCACGATACGTCATCATCATCATCCCTTTTACGTCGTCGACGCTCTAAAACGACAATAACAATCAATCAATTTTAGTAAAATGTGATAAATAAGTACAAATCTACACTAATATTTTAAAGAGAAAAGTTTTGTAATTTTGTGTGTGTGTGGGTGTGCGTGTGTGGGTGTGTATGTTTGTAATGAATAAACTCAAAAACTACTGCGCTGATTTCAAGAATTCTTTCACCAATAGAAAGCTACATTATCGAGGAGTAGCATAGCTGACATTTGATCCCGATATTCCTACGAGATCGGGACTTACGCGGGTGAAACCGCGGGACGCAGCTTCTATTTTATAAAGGTGTCATATAACTTTTAAAACATGTTTAAACATACCTTTTTTCTCTTCTTTCTTTTTTTTAAGATCCTGAGCCTCTTGACTGTCTTGGCTCGATGGATTCTTCTCTTCATCTGAACTGTGTGCTTCTTCACCCCTTTCTCTCTTCTCCTGCTTCTCTTTCTCTCGTTTTGCTTTTTCTTCCTTTTTTTTCTCCAGCTTTTCTTTTTCTTCTTTGGCTTTTTCTTCTTCTAATTCTTTACCCAACTTATCAACAAACTCTCTAAATGGTTTCATAGATGGTTTTTCATAAACATATGGTACAATAAATGATGGTGCTTCGACAACAAACATATCATCTGTGAGAGAAGGAAGGATATTTGTGTGTGCAGGTTGAGGGGCTGTCACAGTCGCGGGCGCGGCTGCAGTTTGTGACGCTTGTGTCGGCGCCGGTGTCGTCGTCGTACTACTCTTGCAACTTACTGCTGTTACCGTTGTGCCTCTACCTACAAGGCCCTGATAGAAATTAGCACTCGCAGTCAAACTTTTATCAGGAGAATCAATTATTACCACTGTAGTATCTTTCTGTACATTTTTTCCTTGTTTTGAAGTTATTTCAAAAAGTTTTTTAGTGTTTTTGATACCTATCGGCCTAAACTTTCTTTTTAAAGTATCCTCCGAAACAAGTTCCACATCAGACTCTGTTTCATTATCAAAGTCCTCGTCATATTTGACTCGTTTCGGTGTTCTGCTACTACGCCGAGGTTCTGTTACTATCTGTTTTTTAGGAGTTTTGTTAGAAGTAACCTTTATTTCTTCCGTGACAACACAATCATTATCACTTTTATCACTTTCTATTTCGTGAACTTCGGAATCATTAGGACTCAAATCATTTTCTAATATGATCACATCATTCGTTTTGTCAATGCCACCTTGTGTTGAGTCACCACTGTCCGAATTGATGCTTACAGTATCCTCAATGTGTGGTTCTTCATCTGAACCTTCTATTGTTTCTGACTCTTCTGGATCGGAGTCAATAACATTCTGAAATAATATTAGTAAAAAATATTTTTAATTCTTTCTGTTAGAACAGTTTAATTTAATATTTTATCTAACTAATTTTCTTTTTGCTTACATTTATGGAGCAGGTCAAAACCTATTCGAATAGCAGACTGTTTAAATAAAAGTCAATAAATTAATTTAAAAAAGAAAATGAACCTTATGAATTAAAGAGACATTTTCAATACATATATAACAATTTGGATTTAGGGGAGTATACACAAAATTTCAAAGGTCAATATTTCAAAAAACCTTCAATGAAAAATATTAAAGTTATGGCTTGATTTCGAGGCCTATTTACGATTAACCCTACTTCGTTAGTCAGGTAAACAGGATGCAGCCTGGTAATGCGATGGAAGCAATTGTCTTGAGGATAAGAAGTAAATAGATGGAACTAGGAATTCCATCTATTTACTTCTTATATTTTAAATACGTAAAACAACGTTAAATATGTGATTTAAAATTGACCAGGCATCTGACGTTCATCGATCATTTTAATAACGTTGTTTTAACGTTGTTTCAGTGTGTATAGAGGTGCCGCCCGGCTTGGCTCGATATGTTTGGACAACTGCTGCGCAAACATTCGTTGGTTTATTCCTAACTAAAATGTGTCCTGCTAACGCCCCGAGTTGCTGCTGCGCACTTGCCGCGCTATACGCCCTATGTATAAATACTTACGCTATATGGACACACCCTAAGAGGCAAAGGCAATGATAACGCGATTATATATTACAGTGGCGCCATCTAGTTGCTTGTATTATAAACTAAACATAAGAAACTAGGAAAAGTGTGCCCTTGAAAAAAGTCCTTCTATCTCGAAGAATTCGTTTAATGAAATAAAATATACTTCGTTTGAAGTTAACGAAATGAGTTAGATAGATGCATAATGCGGTTTTGCCCTCATTGGTCTCGACCCAGTGGAAAATCAAAAAGTTTCCACATGCAGGTGGCCAGCTCAATAGTCAATAGAAGCATAGCTGCTACCCTACTGAGAGAAGAGAAATTTGGGTATAATTTAAACCAAAATTTCAATAAGTACAGTACTTTTTGAATTCTATACTAACAAGAAACAGATTTTAGGGGGCATGGACCATGGTTATGGGTAACATAGGCTTTATGGCTCAAATATATTTGCTCTAATGTCTTTATCGCGGGAGAAAACGGTCGACTACGTTATCCTTACTAATATTATAAATGCGAAAGTAACTCTGTCTGTCTGTCTGTTACGCTTTCACGCATAAACCGCTGAACTGATTTTGATAAAGGGATAGACGGGACCTTGGAGAAGGACATAGGCTACTTTTGATCCCGATATATAGATATTCATTTATACCTACTGCAGACGAAGTCGCGGGTAACAGCTAGTTTATTATAGAGACTATTCAGTCTGAAGAGGAAAGGATAATAAACGTGTTCACGTTTATTATCCTTTCCTCTTAAGGCTACTCATAGTACGAGAGCCGGCTGCAAAATTACCTACCTCATCGGGTACTCCAATAGGATATCGTTAACTGACACTAAAACATGTATTCAAAATCAGGTCTACCAGTGCCGATCCTGCCGGATATTGTCGGTATTCGATATTTTATTACGTATTCGTTTGGTGAATAAAAGGTACCTGAATTAAAATGCCAGCAACACGTAAGTAAGACTAACAGAATTGACATGTATGGACAGAATATAAGGGGATTTGTCTTCAACATAATTCTTTTTGACACTTATATCATACGACGACGTACTGTTGAGACATTATGTAAAAATATGGAATTTTGGCATATATAAATAAATTAATAATAAAGAAATTAATAAATTCTGTGAACAACACACAGCGCCATATAGCCCCGTGGTAAGCGGCTAAGCTTGTGTTACGGTGACTAGACAACGGATATAATACTTAGATTTATTTTTCTTTTGTAAATACATACACATTATACATAGAGGGACACCCAGACCAGACACAAATATTTATTCTATAAGTATAAATACTTGCACCCGGCGGGAATCGAACCCGCAACCTCCTGCATTGCAGTCACGCTTTCGCAAGACGCGCCACAGAGGTCGTCATATATAACTCAAAATATCGGACACACACACACCCGTCATGCCTTAAGGTCAAGAACTTGGATTTACGACCTCTTTTGACGACCTCTGTGGCGCGTCGTGCGAGAGCGCGACTGCAATGCGGGAGGTTGCGGGTTCGATTCCCGCCGGGTGCAAGTATTTATGCTTAAAAAAATAAATATTTGTGTCTGGTCTGGGTGTCCTTCTATGTATAATATGTATGTATTTACAAAAGAAAAATAAATATAAGTATTATATCCGTTGTCTAGTCACCGTAACACAAGCTTAGTCGCTTACCACGGGGCTAGATGGCGCTGTGTGTTGTTCGCAGAATTTATTTATTATTTATTTATTTATATTAGGTACCTAAACAACATAAAAACAACAAAAAAAGGTACACCACCTGTTTGTAAAGCGTAGTAAGTAGGGGAACACCCCACTACATGGGCTATTTATTATACACACAAGTACCAGCAAGTTTCAACATGGGAATCTTTTTGTTGTATTATCAGGGGCATATTGGCCAATAATTGGCGTTTGTTCCATCGGGGGTACTCGATGACCGTCCGACACACTGAACTTACCACAAGTTCAGTGTGTCGGAAGGTTATGTGGGATATGCCAAGTAATTCCGGCAGGCTGCGCAATGGCAGGACAACTTTTTTACATAATTAATAAATGGTTTATTTATTTATTTATAAATTCGGGTACCTTATGATGACGTTATTTTCATTAAAAGAATACGTAAAAAAATATCGGCAATATCCGGCAGGATGGGCACGATTTTTTTCACGTGTTTTAGTGTTGGTTAACGATTTAAAGACAGACTGTTGGAGTACTCGATAAGGTACGTAATTTTGCAGTCGGCTCTCCCTCTATCATATCTATTTTACACTTACTCATGTGGTTTACTTACAAATGTGTTAACCCCATTAAAAATACTTAGGTACCACTCTATAATAAAATATTATTTTAAAAGAATGTTTTAGATTTTTATACTTTGCTATTCTCACCAGATGGTGGGCAATGGCTTAACATGCAGCACGCTAGTCTATATAAAAAGACGGTGGTAATACCCTAAGTGTGTGCACCGACTACGCGACGCATCGAAACACGGAAGAGTCTACTTAGCGTTAGGACTTATGACAGGCCTGGTAACAAGCCGTGGTTAGTTTATAAAAAACTTCACTAAAACTTTTGTAATTATTCCCTAATGATGTAAATAAGTTACATGGTAATTGGGAGACCTAGGGGCAGTCTGGGGACTTGCACTGGAGGACGACTAGCTTAATACATAAGGAGTCAGTCTTTCCTAGATTACTTGGGTTCTACTTGTGAGATTTCGACCTAGACCTTTTCCTTTAAAACAGTGCTATCAAATTATGATAAACAAATTTAGTATTTATACAGATAATAGCGAAACATACTAGCTATAAACTACTAGCTGCGTCCCGCTGTTTCACTCGCGTAAGTCCCGATCCCGTGGAAATATCGGGTTAAAGAGGAACCTATGTACTCTAGGTCTCCTATCTATCTAGAATATTAGTAGATTAAATTCTATTGCTATTACACTAGACTTTTTTTCCAAGTACAGATAAATTCTCATTCTGTTGTTCTAGACTAACTTTTTTATATGCATGAAAGTAGGTACTGACATTTTGTCCTCTCTTTCTTTATTATATGTATAGATAGAGGAATAATGCTAGGTAATCAATATCATACCAACATCAGTTAGTAAAATAACAGTTCTTGTCCTGTTAGAACACACTACACTTTTATGCTAGTACAGGTGGTGTTTCAAGTTAAATTTTCAGTAACTTTTCAACAACAAATAATTTAAACATTCAATATTCACAAGAAAAGCATCAACTTGGCAGTGAATACCTAAATATATAAGTCTTTAAATCCAGTTTTAGTCTATTGTACTACCACTTTTTTACCCGACTGCACGACACAAAGAAGGGTTATTGAGCTTATAATATCCTAGCTTAAAATAAAAAATCTTTTTAAAGTAACTGGTCCAAAACAGCCCTAGACTGTGATAAATGGAAGGAAGGTAGGCTTGCACTGCAGTGGAACATTACAGGCTATACATATAAAATTCAATGTCCTGACCAATTAACTCAACTATATATCAACACAGAGCCCAGACCGCTGGTCCTAGAGACATGAAATTTGGGGAGTGTATTCTTTTTGATGTGTAGGCATCCACTAAGAAAAGAATTTTGAAAAATCCCACAAGATCGGTAGTTACTCAGGTTAACCACGGGACTTTGCTAGTAAATAAATAAAATTAAAGCAATATTTTTTAACTGAAAATTAAAATCATAATATTATTATTCAGGTTGTTATTATGTATATTATATATATTAGATATACATACCGTTTTTTCATTGTCACATGACACAATAGAATCTTCTTCAGTATCCCCAACCTCTATGGGATCTGTTTCATTAATAATTTCTTCTTTGTCATCTGATTTATCTTTACCATTAACCTTAGACTGCTCCTCAGTATTTTGGTCCCCAGTTTTATCTGGTTCAGTAGTAGGTATAGTAGATTGATTAACATTACTCGATGGGTTTTCATCGGGTTCATCCTCCGAGTTTTCTGACTCAACATTTTTAAGACCATTTTTTAATTCTCCATTATTAGAACATTTTTTTGCCTCATCATCGGAATGCACAGACTCACTATCTAAATGATTATCATCAGAATGGTTACTTTTGCCTTCCATATCAGTGATTTCTTTCAGAGTGGAGGGCTCGGAGTCACTATCTAAATGATTATCATCAGAATGGTTACTTTTGCCTTCTACGTCAGTGATTTCTTTCAGAGTGGAGGGCTCGGACTCACTATCTAAATGATTATCATCAGAATGGTTACTTTTGCCTTCCACGTCAGTGATTTCTTTCAGAGTGGAGTGCTCGGAGTCATTTTCTTTGATCGGAGACCCCTCTCTTGTTTCATCAGTGGTACCATTGACTTCCCCATTCATATTGGCCAACATACAATATCCATGTGATAGACACCTGAAAAACATAAACAATGTCATAGGTTATGTTTGTAATGTTCATAATGATTATGAAGCTCTAGCAACTGTCTCAGCGTCATATTTTTTGTAGCAAATGCCGCCTCCCCCCTCCCTTCCCCGCCTCTCCTCCCTGGCAAGGCGCTAACATCAAAATGGCGGTTCCATGGTATAGGTCGCGACTACGTGTACACAATCGCCGAACATAAATTCAAAATGTTAAAAACCTCAATCAGTTACCTTTACGACGAATAACCCCTAAAACGACTTTTTCAAAAAAAAAACAAATCCCTTTGAACGAATTCGATTCTTACATTGCACTAAAATTTTCGCTCCAAATTCCGTTACCAATGCTAAACTTTGGATAATGAACCACCAAAACGGAGGAGTTCTGAGGAAATTATTCCTGTATGCTTTAAAAAAGACTGGAGCTAATAAATCCGCGTATTTTATCCACTAAAGGTTGGGTTAGTAAACAATTAAATGCCGGCATTTGAATAAATGAGTTTACATCAACAAAACCACTGATTATATTTAACTTACCAAGTGTGGAAAGGTCGAAATCCACTTTATGTTTTGTCCCAGTTTTAGAAAAAGTCTCCGACCTTTTGGGACTGGTCACCGTGAAGCTACTTCGGGTTTCAATGGTGGAAACCAACGTTACCTACCCTACTTCAGTAATTTGCTGATACTTGTCTACGACAACACCAAAACTAACACCAGTATAATATAATCGACACTTGTATTTGTGTAAAACACAAAATAGTAAGGAATTTATGCAATTAAAAATATTTTAAAAATTGTGCGAAAGTCTCATTGCTACTCCACTAACTAAAATCCAATATGGCGTCGTTAGTTAGTCACGTGACTTGACGCTTAAAAATGTTGCCATTTTCTCATTAAAAAGGTCACCAAAACTCTCAGTCGAAACTCGAAGTCTCGAAGTATTGTTTTCGTGTAGTTTTGTACCCTGTGAAATTCGAAGGGTTTATAACTACAAACAAACAATATTAATAAATAAATGCGAAAATATTTTTTTAGCAAGAATTACTTTTCGGAGACTATGTCATAAAGTACCCTACACACGTTTAGATTTATCTTACAGATAAATCGCATGGGAGAAATCTTTACCATAAATCGCACGTGTGTAGGCAAATCTGAGAACTGTACAGTTTAACTGACGATCAAATCGAAATCGCTTAAATAAAACTGAAGAGCTATCAGTTTTTGCCACAGTTTACCTAGTAGTTGATCATCTGGGATTGTTTTACGCCGTACTCCTGCATATGAAGTCCGATTTCGATAATACTATTTTTAATTGGAAGCTGAGAGTCCCGAGTAAAATCTCGGTGAAGATCGTAGGAGAAAATTTGAAATGATCAGCAGAATAGCATCCCAGAATGTTGTAAATTACTCATTTTTGGGCGTCTATGAATAGAATCGGCTCCTAAGAATAGCTTGTGGAAAAATATTATCAATTTTAATATTAAAATTATTCATTCGATCAAGTCATAATACGTGTTACTTTAAGCGAAAAGAAATCGCAACTGATATAACTGAACGTGTAGGCACTAGGGGCGTTAGATTTCTCGCATGCGATTTATCTGTACGTTAATCGTACAGAGAAATCTAAACGTGTGTAGCGTACTTAAGTTGGTATATATGGGTTTTATTCCGTATTTTAAGACGATTGCGTCTGCTGCTAAGTAACAATGAATTTGCTTAATATCTGGAAAAATAATTTAAGCTTGCAACATTTGACAAAGTCGAAATCCACAGATTATGAAACTAGCCACTATTTAGTCTCATTAGTTCCCGAAAAAATATAAACCGTTACCGTGGCGCTACACACGTCGGACATGCATGTTGTCGTACGATGATCTAGGGATTTTGCAAAAACACGGATTATTACTCATTCATTAGCTTTATGATTATTTCACAATCTTACTAATAAAATTTAATAAATTTATTAAATTATATAATTAATTGTAAAATGCTGATAATTATCGCGATGATGGTCTTTGATCGTTGGTGTAGTCACGAGGTATCGCGATAATTTTACATAGGCCATCACTTTAGCGTCCGACGACGTTAGACGATAACTATAATGGGGCGGTACATCAAAGCAAAGAGATATCGCGAGAATTAATGCGTTGAAGCGGCCACACTCAGACCACACTGGAATAAGCACAGAATAGCAATTCTCAGCATTATTCGTCCTTTGTTCGAGAGATTCTCGAGTTGTTTTATGCGGAGAATTGTTATTCGTTGCTTATTCTAGTTTGGTCGAACGTATCGAGAAGTTAAGAGGATAGTCTCCATTCTCTTTCTCCATACAAACGTAGTTTAATTAAATTTTCCTTCCTGGATAAAGACTTTAGAGCAAATATGTATAACCCATAAAACCTAAGTCATGACTATGCATCTACCTTCTTTTTCTTTTTTTTTCTAATGGTCCATATTCCGTACAATACAATCAAAATACAGCACCACAATTATGTAGGCGCCCCACACAGCTTCTTAAATTAATTATGTAGACAAATGTTTGAAGACTTTGCAAAGCTTTGAAAACAAGTGTGGCAGGCTACTCGAACGAAACATTTGCCTTAAAATAACAACGCTTTGATGTGCGTTATCACGGAATAGATAACAATAATAGAAAGGGCATAGCAATGTGTCAATGTCACAATGTGTTAGCAAACATGAAGCGACTGAGGTAAGGTCAGTACATCTGTACTGATGTATGGCACACGCGCCACACCCACACGCCCCTTCCTCTATTGTTATTTATTCCGTGTGCGCTAAAAACGGACTCCGCGTGTACAAATATTTGTTCAAATATGTGAAGCTATGTCTTTCGCCCGCATTAAATAGCAGCTGTATAGATTTAAAAAATTTAGCATTACTCATTTATTAAACAAAAAAAAAAGAAAATATTGCAGACAGTTGTCGTGAGTTGTCGGAGTTGTCTGTTCGATTCTTATTGGTTTTGGTTTGCGTTTATCAGTTGTGAGAAATTAACAGTTCTAAAATGGTTTTCTTTATGGATAATCTATCCAAACGTATTTGTAGAACTTTGTGCTAGTTATTTTATTTAAACAACGATAAATTTCGACGTTTAACTCTAGTCAATTGAAAATTTTGTGATTTAGTTGAAAATAATGGCATATCGAGTTTTACTAATCTTTATTTTAGCAATAATATCCGTGAAAACAGAAGAGGAAACTTCAGTAACACGTATGACAAAGCTGGAACGAAATAATCTAAAGTAAGTTTATACCTTATAAACAACTACTTCAGTGAACATCCGAAAATATTAGAGATAGTGATGTAAATATTTGTTAATCTGTAAAACAATGCACCCTCCGAATTTCATGTAAACCAGTTTAGTCAGGCTGAGCATTGTCTGTTAGTTGTCAAAATAATTTCATTTTGTATGGATGGCATATAGATAAATACAATATGAAGCATGTACTAGATATTCATGACTGTATTACCCTGTGTCTGCACAGAGAGGAATCAAGGCAGATGTTCTACCATGCCTACCATGCATATATGGACAACGCTTACCCTGCAGACGAGTTGATGCCTCTGAGCTGTAAAGGAAGATGGCGAGGTGTCACACCGAGTCGGGGTGACATGGATGACGTTCTTGGGAAGTGAGTAAACTGGACTCTTATTTACTTTACAGTAAGGAACATTCTAAAAACATTTTCATCATCAATGTTATTACAATGTAGATACTCAGAAGTCAAGGTGATCAAAAGCAACCACAGTAGTTGTGTCTCTGAGTTTTAGCGACATTAGCAATCAAGTGGTTATATAATATGAGACTAACAGGGCCCATGGTTTCACTCACATAAGTCCTGATCTTGTTGGAATATTGGGATCTAAAGTGGCCTATGTTACTCCCTGATTTAGTAGTGGTTGTGTGGTTAATACCACAAGAATTAGTAACTTGTGACCCACCCTAGGTAGGGAGGTGGGATACTTGCCATAGAGTGCTTTTAATACGACTGTTATGTTTGTTGGGTATTCACCAGTGCACACCTGTTTTGTCAGACATTTGATACATTCCTTTTCTCCTAGTCCTAACCCCACCATAATTATAATCAAACTTCTTTTTATACTCTTGTTCCAACTTGTTTGCCGGCTACTATACTCTGTTTGTGCTCCATTAACTGGGGAACTGCAATTCCTAGAATGGCATGGCATAGAAGAGGGTTACTCTATCTCTTTCCATGGGTGTCGTAAAAGGCGCCTAAGGGATCTCAGGGAGACTTGAGACAGACCTTGAGTTCTCCCCGCACAGTAGCGGGAAATCTGCTTGGCTTGGTCCCTAGATGAGAATTTACTTAACCAAAATATAGGAAACAATGTAATCTACAAACTTGCCCTATATCATTATATAAGTATAACTAGTTAATAACTAAGGTAACTAAGGTCATCCTAATATGTTAAGAAACATATTAGGATGACCTTAGCTTCTCTGAGAAAGGAGTTTTTTTAAGTAACAGAAGTTTGATAGATGTTGAGGAGGTGTATGAACTGTCATGTAGTGTAGAAAGTGTGTTGCTAGGAGGTTACTGAGGGCTTCGTTGATATATAGTTAATAGTCAGTCGAACAATCAGTCAGGACTTTGAATTTTGTATATATAGATAAAAAAGCTGGTTTCTAAGTCAACAGGTAAGACTTGATTTGAAGTCAACATGTTTGGAAGATATGACCTCATTTTGATATGCAAACTATTTAGGAAAAGATAACTTTCCACCCTAGGGATGTAAAATGGAAATGCAATTTGGCACCCGGCTATCTTCTTATGAAAATTTAACAGAATCAAACAGAAGAGTTGAAAACATAATAAGCACTATATTTTACTTGTAATAGAAAATTTAAATGTATAATTATCAAATACAGAAAATGCCTATTACCTTTACAACACTTATTTCATATCGTTTTTAAAAACAAGTTGAATTCCACATGCAAGCATATTCTAGATAAGAATAATTGCTACAAGGTCAAGTAAATGTTAGAATACAATATTTTGCAGCTGAATGATTAAGAAGTATAACTATGGTTTGAGTCAAGATATCAAATTGTTTCCATTTTATACAAACCTCCAAGGACTTCAGTAACGTAACCATCACTAATTACAATACTGATTATGATTTGAGATAAAAATAATATCTAAACCCACTTGCGCCAGCTAGAGTCAGCTTTTTAACCCAAGATTAATGCAAATGCCACCATATTAGCAAACCCAAGATATATTTGGCTAACCCAGAGTTACTATAAAAATGGGGCTTAGTGCGTCATTTAAAAAAAAAAATGTATTATCCAACAAATGTTTTTGTGTTTCAGTTTCTCCCTAACTCTAGTGGACAGCTTGGATACCCTGGTTGTGATGGGAGACTTCTCAGAGTTTAGTCGAGCCATGAAACTTATCATAAAAGATGTCACCTTCGATCATGACATTATAGTATCCGTTTTTGAAACTAACATTAGGATGTTAGGGTGAGTTTATTTACCACTCCAGTCCAGTCAAATACAGCCAAACTACCAGTCAAATAATACTACCGGCCAGTAGTATCGTTATATTCTGTTCTCAGCCAAAAAATAATGTTTAGTTTTTAGTCCCGACACCCGACTAGTGTCACAACACAGTGAGCAGTGTGCAAAGAGCACCACCCTCCCACCGCTCTTTGTATGCGGCATCAAATGTGGGTTGTGTGTGGCATTATTCGTTTGTCGGGACTAAAAACTAAAAAGAAACGTCTTATTTAATTAATAATATTCTGTTCCACTACTATTATATAAAAGCGAAAATTTGTATGTGTTCGTTCATAATACAAAATGGTTAGAAAGCTGGAGCCTGCAACAAGACATAGCCTATGCTGTATTCCCATTTGATTCGACCTTAACCCGGGTGAAATGAGCCGCGCCGCCGCTAGTATTACATATGAATATTACCTCCTTATAAACGATGACTAACTTTATGTACCTTTGTCTTTTACTGTGGCATGAAGTTTCAAAGTTAACAGACAGAGACTAACGTCACACAAACTTAGTCAAGTAAGGGGATTATGTATATGTAATGTACAACTGTGCATCAGTTATTGAAATGGTTTTCATATTACTTTAATTGAGCTCATTACTTTAGTTTGATATTACTTCCAGGGGTCTATTGTCTGCGCACGTGCTGGCAACGTCGCTGATGTCCGAAGTGCCGGTCCTCAGCTGGTATAGGGGAGAGCTGCTCCAGATGGCGGAGGATATCGGGAAGAGATTGCTTCCAGCATTCAACACCTCAACTGGCATACCGCACGGCAGAGTGAGTCTGTATACGACAAGTATTTCGTATTTAACATGATCTTCCTTAAATGTATTAATTACCTCCTCATTTTTGTTTCTTAGTTCTTTTACTTGTGTAAAAGTATACTTATATTGCTGAAAACACAAACGTGTGTGTTTTCCTATCACGTTAAAATAACCCACTATTCCGGCTGCGCGGGGAACACACCTATTGTAATATTAGAGGAGTATCGTCTGTGCGGTAAAACAAGCGTAGCGTGTAGTATAGCGTGTGGTGTGCGTCAGTCACCACTTATGTACATAACGCGCTAGGCAGTAGAAGGCAGTGTTAGCGCTGTAGAGGCCCGCACTTGCGTTCCAATTTCATATTGTTTTCGTTGTTTCGGGTCCAGCACCCAAAGTGTTTTTAAAACATGTATAATAGTTTACGTAGAATGTAATGTAAATTGTATCTCCATTTTTAGCTCGACGATAAAAGAGGACTGTCATTTATAAGCTGCGGCACAGAATACAATAAATAGTAGCTACGGTCATAAGTTTTAGGTGTCTGTTTCTGTGACACCGTAGCTTCAGAACGGAAAAAGCAATTTTTTCATAAAAAACCTATGTATCTGTCTACTTTAATTCGTATTGCTTAATGTCGAAGTTTACGCAATCGTTAACATTATACGACTTGTAACATAATATGATATTACCCAAAGTGTGTACTTAACTAAAACCACAGAATATGATATTATAACAGGAAAAATAATAAGTGTTTTCCACATGATTGATTTTGACGTAGCCTAACACCGCAAATACTAAGCAATGAAAACATTGGAATGATTTTATGTATGTATTGTCATTTAGTTATGTTTGTAAGTACCTAACTGGCTCAGCTTGAAAAATAACTTGCATTTTTGTCTGTTGTTTCAAGCCGTAACTTTGGAATATGTTATGGTGTTAACCAAAAATAATTTCATGAGGTTAGTTTTTTGTGTGTACTTTCGTCATTGGACGTCGTAATCCATTTTATTTTGAAACTAGCTGTTTCCCGCGGTTTAACCCGCATAATTCCCGATCCCGTGGCAATTTTCAAAAGTCCTTTTTCATAGGATCCTTAACATCATATAAAAACACACTCTCCAATTTTCAGCTCTTTGCCATCAGCAGTTAAGAACGTGGCGACTGTTACCATTTCCGTACAAACTTAATACCAAAATAAATTATGAAAAATTTAGTTTTCTACCTTAATATCGATATTATTCGGATTAAGATTTTATTTTTATAGGGGCCCCACCACAAGGTTTTCCAAAATATTAATTTGAAATGAAATAAAACGGAGAAACATTTTTTTCATTTTTCCAGCGTAAATTACTAGTTTACGCTTCGGCCACTTCCGAAACCAAAGTTCGAAACCGGTTTTGAACTAAGAATTTTTTTTCTTGTTTCGAAACTGGTTTCGGTAAAAGAATAATATTTCTTATCTCGAAATTCGTTTCGAGATAAGAATATTGTTTCGTCTTTCGAAACTATCAAATCGTAATCTAATCCTATCTATTTAGATGTATAAGAAGTAAGAATTGAAAGTTAATATATGTAATATTTATATTTAATTCAAATAGAAAAGAAAAAACATTTAATAATGCAATGAAAACGGTGCAATAACTTCAAGGCAATGGCCAACCGTGATTTCTTTTTTTTTAAGCTGTTGGATTGCTAATTTTATTTCTTCATCTATCTCCATGTAGTTTTTGTTCTTTTTAGTTGCTTTTTTGCTATTTACTATCCACTAACACATTATGAAACCTTTTTAATTAAAATGACATATATTGCCATTATCATCAATGATATACGTCAAGTCAATGTCAAGTGCTGATAAAGTACGGAAGTGCAACGAAGCTATTTAAATAGCATTCATTTACTTGGTATTCAGAATTGCAGTACCTATGTACAATGGATAAAACACAAATAGAGTTTATAAGTACTAAAAGAGGAGGAGTAGCAGCTCTGTACGAAGGGCGGAAGTACCATAGAAAGAAAATTTACAAAAGCGGCAACGCATTTTATTATTGCGTAAAAGAACATTTGGGATGCAAAGGTAACTTTACTATTAATACTAAGAATGAAATTATAAAAAAAAATCAACACGAGAGTCACTGTAAAGGGGATATTGTTAAAACAGAATATCTAAAAAACATGGATAATTTAAAACAAAAAGTGAGTACTAACTTTGTATCAATAAAAAAACAATATGACGATATGAAGGCCGATATGGAAAATTTGGGATATGTTATTATAAGTGATCAATTGCCAAGTTTTAGTAATGTTAAAAGCGGGCTATACAACGAACGCAACAAAGTGTTAGGTGTCAAAAAACAGAGATTTACACTACCTAGCGAAGTAGTTGTTCCCGGAAAATTTGAAAAGTTGATCTTAGCTGATTTCATTGATGACGGCAATCGCATATTAGTATTTTGCACAGCAAATGCAAGACAAAAAATCACAAATTATAAACACATTTACTGCGACGGAACATTTAAATCTTGCCCACGATGTTTTAAACAGTTATATTCTATACACGGCTATAATGAAAATATTCATTCATTAACCCCTTTAATTTTTGCCTTTCTCGAAAACAAAAAAAAGGAGACTTACAAAGTATTATTCCGATTAATAAAATCACAAATTCCATCATTTGAACCAAAGAAGATTACTTTGGATTTTGAGAAAGCAGCAATGCTAGGAATCAGAGATGTCTTTCCAATGATCGAAATAAAGTTATGCTACTTCCATTTCAACAGGGCATTATTCCGAAAGGCAAAGAAACTGAACTTAAACTCCAGTGTCAAAAAGAGACACGTAGCTCGTTGTGCAGGCTTAGCCCGTTTGCCGCAACAGTTTATTACTAAAGGATATAACTATGTTATGAATAAAAGCCCACATGCCATAGAAGTTCAAAATTTTAACAAATATTTTAAAAGGCAATGGTTTGAGCAAAACAATTTTCACAAAGTTTGCAGCTGCAGCGAGGAAGAAATTAGAACTACGAACCACTTGGAGGGGTGGCACTCCAAATTAAACAGATTCATTGCGCGTACGAATCCTACATTAGCTCAAGTCCTGGATGTTTTGAAAAATGAAACTGGCGTTTGCAAAAAAGCAACTAAAAAGAACAAAAACTACATGGAGATAGATGAAGAAATAAAATTAGCAATCCAACAGCTTAAAAAAAAAGAAATCACGGTTGGCCATTGCCTTGAAGTTATTGCACCGTTTTCATTGCATTATTAAATGTTTTTTCTTTTCTATTTGAATTAAATATAAATATTACATATATTAACTTTCAATTCTTACTTCTTATACATCTAAATAGATAGGATTAGATTACGATTTGATAGTTTCGAAAGACGAAACAATATTCTTATCTCGAAACGAATTTCGAGATAAGAAATATTATTCTTTTACCGAAACCAGTTTCGAAACAAGAAAAAAAATTCTTAGTTCAAAACCGGTTTCGAACTTTGGTTTCGGAAGTGGCCGAAGCGTTATTCCCAATAAAAAGTAATTTATGCTGTTAAAATTAAAAAAAATGTTTCTTCGTTTTATTTCATTTAGAATGAATATTTTGGAAAACTTTGTGGTGGGCCTATAAAAATAAAATCTTAATCCGAATAATATCGATATTAAGGTAGAATACTAAATTTTTCATCATTTATTTTGGTATTAAGTTTGTATGGAATTGGTAACAGTGGCCACGATCTTAAGCTTGTGCGATGATCAGTCAGTCAGTCAGTCAGTCAGGACAAAGCCCTAGGTTTCAAATACTATTATGAATCTAGGTTAGGTATATTAAAACTATGACATTCGCAAATATAATAAAATATTATACGATTTTAAACTTACATTGTTGTTTTCACTACAAATATTATTAAATAACGGGGTATTTACCGAAAACGACAATGATTGTTCACGAGACAAACGTGAAAAAGCTAGTTAAAATTACTGACGATATTTCGAGCTCCGCTCCGTTAAATAACAAATTTAAACATGGTAAAAACCCGTTATTTAATTATATTTATAATAAAATATTGTTTCAAGATAAATCTCCGGCATGGTATGACTACTTTGTCTGATTCCCGCGAGACGTGCACGGCATGCGCTGGCACCATGATCCTCGAGATGGCGGCGTTGTCGCGGCTCACCGGCAATCCTGTCTATGAACAGAAAGCACACAAAGCTATGGACAGACTATGGAAAATAAGACACAGGTAACTTTACTAACTTTAGGGTGCGACCAATACGCGAGACATGTGCCACGAATCGTTCGTCACGCATGCCTCGATGGACTTACCATAAAAAATATTTAATTATGCTATATCGACAAATTTATAAGAAATTATTGTGAGCAGCAGTTGCAATTTTACTAGTAAGATAAATCGCACGAATATGGATACCTGAAATACCTAAAATGTCTAAACTACCTAACCTATGCCAAAAGAAAGCGGCTAAAATGGTTCTTAACCCTTCACTGGCATCTTGAAAAAGACAATGAATTTGTTCAACTAATTCGTCATGTGTTTGGTGTACTAATGAATCGCGACCAGTTAGACCGTGATAATTGCATCAAAAATGGATCAGCCACTTAGATAACAGTCTAAACTACCTACAACTACGTTTGCTGTAACTTTGCGTATGTACAAATATTGATTACGCCGTAAAAGTAGTATTACATAAAAAAATAAATGAACGTTGTTTAAGGTACCTCCCCCACGTGTGAAATGGGGGATGATCTTGTTTACCCCATCATGTGGGGTATTGTTAGATAGCTCTTTTAAAATAATTGTGGGTTTTTTAAGAAAAATGTTATTATTCACGATAGTAGTACATAATAACGAAGTTTAAAGTAAAATTATCACAGCTGAGCACATTTACGAGTAATTTAAAGAAACAAAAAGTAATATTTCGAACAAATTCCGTTGCTTATTAGTTATTACATATGTACTAGGTAGTTAAGGTGTTAGTTGTAACTAGTTTTTGGAAATTGTAATCTGTGATTCTATGGAAAGTACGAAACCCACCACTGCGCATGACAAGACACGCACTATATACACTAATATACATGTATAATTTGTTACCAGAACGTCAGACTTGATGGGTACAGTAATAAATATTCACTCCGGTGATTGGGTGCGTAAAGACTCCGGAGTCGGTGCCGGCATAGACTCCTACTACGAATACTGCTTGAAAGCGTACATCCTACTCGGTGACGAGAAGTACTTAACCAGGTTCAACAGACATTACAATGCGGTCATGAAGTACATAAGCAGGGGTCCGGTTATGCTGGCTGTCCATATGCACAGGTATTTTAAAATAATTTGGTATCTATCTATAATTATAATAAAGAATGAGAGGACACAATATCTGTACCTACTTGGACGTAAATAAAAAATATTATCAGTCTGGTAGTCTGGTTGCACAAGAATTTATAGTTCAAAATTTATGTCTATCTGTTTGTCTTATTTGCTTTGTTAATTAGACTTCTTATTATTTTACTTAGTTGAAGATATCGTAAACGAAACGATCTATCGCTGAATAGTCCATAGTTGACACGCCCTGTCGTCGAAACAACCACATACGAATTATTCTTTTGGCGAAACATAGCATCGATGAATGGTTCTGACGGCGAATTTCAGAAATGAAACGTCCAAGGGCGAAACGACTGTCGAAGAATGCTGGGACTTTCTTCAATCTCAGTACACGTTCTTGTGTGTTGTATGCTTTAAAGCGTGTACGCACTGCGATTAAACGTTTTTCCGTAGGTCTGAAACCGTAATAAAATGCAACACATAGCTGTCTATACAAGCCCACGCATTATCGTTTATTTAAATGACTGATTTTGCTTGTTGATATGCGGTTATGCGTATTCAGCTATTCGGAAACCGCTTGCGTTTAATCGCAGTGCGTTCTAAGCCGTAGCCCCCTTTAACAGTATTTATTTGTAACCGACCAGGCCTCACCTACAATCTCGTAACTTCATGGACGCGCTGTTGGCATTCTGGCCCGGACTGCAGGTGTTGCTGGGGGAAGTGCGGCCCGCAGTCGAGACACACGAGATGTTGTACCAAGTCATGCAGCGACACACCTTCATACCGGAGGCGTTCACTTCTGACTTCCAGGTGACTCTTTTGTGTAGCTTACTAGCTGACCCGGCGAACTTTGTTCAGCCTTAGAGGCAAAAAAAGTATCCTATGTCTAATAAACTTTTTAAACTAACACGATTGGAACTCATAACTTTGTATTTCCCGGGTCTTAATCGCATGATTTTTAACTTTTTAATTTTCTTACCTCGACATTTCGACCATGTTACAACGGTCTTGGCCGCGAGGGGACTGAAGGACCCGGGAAATACAAAATTATGGTATCCTGTCTGTCTCCCCACCAATTTTGAACCAAATCCAATAAGCTGTTCTCGAGTTATAAATAGTGTAACTAACACTAGATTGTGATGTCTCCCAGAAAACCATTCATGTAATAAGGTACTTTGACGGCCAATATGGCGGGTCGGGCGAACCCCCGACTGCGACGCCGTAGGTTGTGGGTTCGATTCCTGACAGAATAAGTATTTTTACTGACCATAAGTGTTCGATTCTTTTAAATATCTATTAATTTATAAAGGGGACAAGGGAGAACAAATCAAATACAAAAAATATCATTATACCGCCACGTTTTCTCATTCAATTTCCTGCTCTGCTCTCTTTCTTGTGTGAATGCGACATAAACTATCAATTCGTCTATAGTTCTCTGTCTTCGGCTTCTCATTTGTCCGCTTGACCGTCCGCCAGATGGCTTCGTGGCACTGTAAGTGACAGTCTGTAACACGAAAAACTAGCAATTTTCTTCAATAAAATGTACCGTACTCTTAGGTACACTGGGGCCAACACCCGCTTCGGCCAGAGTTCCTTGAATCAACGTATTTCATCCACCGCGCGACTGAAGACGACCATTACTTGCAAGTCGGCAAGACTGTGCTCAAAGCTTTACAACAATACACGAGAGTGCCTTGTGGATACGCTGCGGTAAACGACGTTCGAACCAGGCAACACGAAGACAGAATGGACTCCTTCGTTCTAGCGGAAACGTTTAAATATCTTTACATGCTGTTCGGTGAAGATAGGGACTTGCCTCTGAAGCTGGAAGACTATGTGTTGACGACTGAAGCCCATTTCTTGCCGCTATCGTTGGCGACTACTGGAAAGAATACAACGTTTCCGTTTAAGTTAGATGATGTTGACGACGATAAGTTTAGAAAGTAAGTTGGCTTTAACATTCTTCAAATAATACGTTTCTGACTGTCTTGTTTAAATAATAAGTTACAATTTCAGGTGTCGTTGTGTAAGTATAGTTCTTTCAAAAATTTAGTTCAAGCTTGAAGTCACAAGTTAACCGGTATCTTCTGGATTAGCGTGCTACATTTTACACACTTACCCGCGTAAGTCTCAATCTCATGGGAATATCGAGATCAAAAGTAGCTAATGTCCTTTTGTCCCAAGGATTCATTTATCTCAAGGAATACCAAAATTTAATATTATAACTACGGATCTAAATCGCATAATAGATTACTATGGATTTTAATTAGCTAATTTAATTAACTTGACCACGGCCAGTGTAATCCGGTAGCCGAAACGTCGAGGTAATTAAAATCCATAGTTATCTACAACGCGATTTAGACCTGTTGTTCTAATATTAATGACGGACATAAATCGTGTAAGTTTAAAAAGTCTAGAACACCAAAAATGTACCAAAATCGGTTCTGCTATTGAGACCGTTGGGACAGACAGTTATTTTCCCATTTATAATATTAGTAGCTAAATTTTGTTAGCAACTACCTTACACTGTTCGAGACTACTCCCGTTGCTTAGCCTGAGACTAGACGGCGCGGGCGTTGTGTGATATATCTTGTAATATGAATTAACACATTGATTAGTAACGTGTGTGTTAGAAGATGATTAGTAACGTGTGTGTTAGACGCTGTGTGACGTTTCTTGTAATATGAATTAACATATTGATTAGTAACGTGTGTGTTAGATGCTGTGTGATATTGGTCGGGGTGTACCAAAGAAAACATTGATTTTTTTTTTGTTTTTTTATGGAATATGGTAGAAAAACATAGGAAACGTAAAGAACTTTAATTTTTTTTTTGAATTTTCGAAAAAATTAATAGTAAAAAAAACTTAGTTTTTTTTTGAATGGTAGTGGTATTCTATTAACCCCCACTTTTTATGATGCCAATCGATTGAGAAGAGCTCCAGGAACAATGTTTCCATAGACAGTTTTTTTGTCAAACCTCATCACGTGCGACTACAGGGACTTTATAGTTAGAATTAGGCGCTTTGGCGACCGCTGCCGCGGCACGCTCGCTTCGCTCGCTCGCCAAAGCGCTGCGCGTTATCATGTTCTAACATTAACCTAACCTATCCAAGTCGGGGTGATCCGTATATTTTTTTCGAAGTTCAAGTAAAATTTTTTTCCAAGTGTCAGCAGTACTTTAAAGCCCCTGTAGTCGCACGTGACGAGGTTTGACAAAAAAATTGTCTATGGAAACATTGTTCCTGGAGCTCTTCTCAATCGATTGGCATCATAAAAAGTGGAGGTCAATAGAATACCACTACCACTCGATTTTTTTGTTTTTTTTGAAAAAAAAAAAACATTACAATTTTTCAAAAAAAATATATATCTTTGCGTTTCATGAATATTAATACCCATTTCCAATAAAAAAAATTAGGAAAAAAAAACTTTCTTTTTACTACAGGGACTTTATAGATAGAATTAGGCGCTTTGGCAACCGCTGCCGCGGCACGCTCGCTTCGCTCGCTCGCCAAAGCGCTGCGCGTAATCATGTTCTAACATTAACCTAACCTATCCAAGTCGGGGTGATCCGTATATTTTTTTCGAAGTTCAAGTAAAATTTTTTTCCAAGTGTCAGCAGTACTTTAAAGCCCCTGTAGTCGCACGTGACGAGGTTTGACAAAAAAATTGTCTATGGAAACATTGTTCCTGGAGCTCTTCTCAATCGATTGGCATCATAAAAAGTGGAGGTCAATAGAATACCACTACCACTCGATTTTTTTCTGTTTTTTTTGAAAAAAAAACATTACAATTTTCAAAAAAAATATATATCTTTGCGTTTCGTGAATATTAATACCCATTTCCAATAAAAAAAATTAGGAAAAAAAAAAACTTTCTTTTTACTACACCCTAACCGTGATATTTCTTGTAATATGAATTAACACATTGATTAGTAACGTGTGTGTTAGACGCTGTGTGATATTTCTTGTAATATGAATTAACATATTGATTAGTGACGTGTGTGTTAGACGCTGTGTGATATTTCTGGTAATATGAAATGTGATTTGTCTTGCTATGTCCATGTCAAATAAAGCTACGAATTTGCCTCTAAATTTGATCAAATATGATTAATGAACGTGACACATTGATTAGTAACGTGTGTGTTAGACGGTGTATGATATTTCTTGTAAAATGAATTAACATATTGATTAGTAACGTGTGTGTTAGAAGTTGCCCGAGCACATCGTCGCTGGTAGCGGAGAAAGTGCGCCAGCCGCTGCGACAGTTGCTGGGCGTGACGGCCGCGCGGCCGCCGGCGCGCCTGCGACCGCTCAACGACCCGCGGCAGATCAACGCGCTCGCAGACATGGGCATCTCCGTCGTCACGCTCACCGACGGACGAGTCCAACTACTCTATACCACCACCGGGGTACGTTAGACTCGGTATTACATGCTTATTTCACGCTCGCACTGCACGCCGGGATGTTTCATTTCTCTTTTCTTTTGCTTAAAATTACTCAAATATTTTGTCATTTTCTTTTTTATTGCTCTACTAGAAAATTTTAAGGAAAAATACTTCTTTAATAACTCACTCGCGATGAAGATTGAACTCGCGTTTTTGGGTTAGTACCCCAACGTCTTTATGAGCTAGACCACACGAGTTCTCTCCTCGAGCGATGAATTCAAGAATTGTTGTGTCCCATGTTTTCGATTTAGGCTCGTTTGAACGCCATCTATCTTTACTATAGGAAACCACTTTCCACTGATCCTTTCCAGTTTCTTTCTAAAGTTACTCAATTCGTTTACCTAAAATACATCATAATCCTTAAGATTATAGTGTTTCTTAAAACGACTAAATTATTAATTATGTGTTTTGTGGTAAATTTGAAACTACATATAAATAAAAAGATTGACTGTTTCTTTAACTTTTCAGGCGAAATCAGCAACGGACGCAGCTGAAGGTCTCACGTTTATGCGTGAAATGTCAAAATGGAATTCGATGGGTGACATCGAAAACGGCGTAACCCCGGCGGCGGTACGTGTCAACGAAAGGATATTCCCGGCGGGGCCTGCACACTTCGGGAAAGAGATCACTGGTGACGTACGACACGCCGGCCGAGTCGTTCCCGTCGAACCTTTCGACGCGTGCACCACCATCACTAACAAGGAGGAAGTTGCTGATAACTTTGCGCTAGCTCAGCGAGGACAATGTACCTTTGCACAGAAAGCCCGCAATATCCAAGACGCGGGCGTCAAATTCGTTATAGTGATTGACAATGTACCTGATTCGACGCATGAAAGCGTGTCAATATTCGCGATGTCCGGCGACGGGAGGGATGACATCACCGTACCGGCGGTGTTTCTGTTCTCACAGGAAGGCGACTATCTCACCAAATGCCTTCAGGAGGATCCGAACACAGTGGTCGTTATCGGAGAGCTAAAGTCGATGCGGCGCGAGTTCGAAAACGTATGCGATGACGGCACTTGTGACGACGCCGCAGTCGAGAAAATATTACCCGTCCCGTCTACAGACAAGGAATCCTTTGATCATCTTAAGAAAGTACTCAGTAAACTGGTCGCTCAGTTCGAGCTATCGTTGTCAAACGAGGAGCCGATGCAGACGTGCGCGGAAACTGGCGGACCAGACCTATATTTAACTCCAAACAAGTTCCTAAATGACAAGCGAACAGAACCGACAGAGCCTGTACCGCCAATCTCAAAGAAAGAGTCCTCTTTACCCTCTACCAACTCCAACAGAGACGACACCGACACCACCATGCATGTCAACGATAACAATAATAAAGTGTGACATAAGCTTAACGGCTTTGTAAAAATATTTAAATCGGACGATTGATGTCGGTTTTCGCCGACATTTCTTAGTTCAGTGCATACTTACGAAGGAAAGTTTGACTACTTATGACATCCGCTATTATGGGTAACGATTCCTTCGAAGCCCATCATTTTGCTTAGGTAATGCAGTATGCAGAGAAATGTTGGTGATACAAAGTGTATTCCTACTGAAGGACTGACTCAACAATGGCTAGTATTGAATATGTTAAAGTGCAAATGTTCTGTGAAGTTCAATGTTCAATGAAAAATATATATCAGCTAAATGCTGATATATATTTTTTCTAGACTGACGTGGAGAGCCTATTCCTAAACAAAAGAAATAGCAACAAAATGCTGTAATCAAACGGAATTATACATATTCAGAGTTTATTAGTAAAAATTCATTTTTTTTAACTCTATGCAAGGAATCGCACCTTGTCATGTGGCAAAGAATAAAAATCGAGAGAATATGAATTCCTAATTTTTAATATTGTAAAAAATAAACAAACTAAAACATGGATATGCATCTAACGATTATGATGCTTATCATGGTCAAATCCTGAAAACAAACATAGAATGGTTAATCATATTAACGGTTAATCAAAATAACAGATTTATCAATCAAATTATGATAATATCCTTACCAACTTCGTATAGATAATGATGAGTTTAGTACTATTCTGAACAATTGTTAACTTACAATGCAGCCAACAATTTGCATCCTCATGCATACATCCTTATGCATGGTACCCAAAAGACTGGCTGCATAATTTAAAATGAAAAATCCAAATATAAGTCCCTTACTCTTATTGGGATTTTTCATTTTAAATAATAATTATTTACTTAGTTATCTAAAACTATACCAACTACTTTAATTAATTGTATCATAATGTTCCTGTGTACACAGACTTTAGATTTAAAATACTTATATTTATTTATTATGGATAAATCACTTTTACTACGATATATTTTATTTATATACAGTTGAAATAAAGTTTTTACTTATGCAGGCTATGGACGTTTATAAACGGAGCAAAACCGAGTGAACACGTTACACATTGGCTGATTGTCATTGAGAAAGAACATATAATAATATGGTTCCTTATATATTTTTACTTCCCACACTTTGTGGTAAAACCATATTGACAACAAATCAGCAATGATAAATAATGGTACTTAAAAGCAGACAATGCTATTTTTTTAAAACGAAAACCTTAATTAAAAAAACGCAAGGCGTTAATAAATGCTAAAAATGCCTAACCTAGAACATGCGCTGATATAAAAATTGGGCATATCTCTTGATTTACCATACTATATTTGTTTCCAGGCGTCATAATTGATTAAAGCAATAATAAAGTGTGCTATTTTTTTGAAAAAATTAAAAAATTAAGTAATCAATTTTTCAAAAGTTCTTAATTATAGTCAAAAGATTACTAAATATAGTTTAGGAAATAGCCCTAAAGGCTGGTCGACACCATTTGTCCTGTATTTCTTTTAAGTCTATTTGTAATATTCATGCTTATGATGATTTTGTTTGAAATGCTCGAGATGTTATGAAATCGTATCTCATTTAAAAAGATTTTATTTCTATCTATTTTATACTTTAAAAAATGCGTAAGTGCGGTATTTCACTGGGAGACTAACAAATTGTAAACGGCTATATGTAGAGGGTACCTCATAAATACCTCATCCGGCGTCCGGCGTCCGCTGGGTTGCGAGCATTTTGCAGAGTTAGTTGCTAGCGGCGACTGATTCCGCTGTCACAGTGTCTCGGTGAAATACAGCCCTGAGTATTATAATCTATTTAATTCCAATTGTTATCCTTCGGGAGAATCTTATTTGATGTTTTATCCAATTTCTTTATTGTATTAATAATTTATCCTACTTAATTATGTTTTAAAGGAGAATTTTTGTAAGTGAGTCTGTTTTTATCAAAAACCCTTATATTTAAAACTAGTGAGGCGATCGCGATGAAACTTGGAATGTACACAGCTGGAGCTCTGGAATAAAACATAGGGTATTTTTATATCCCGATATTGAACCGAATTCGGGAGTTCCGCGGGTGAAATAATTAACTATTGAAGTGTAAGGTAACCTTTCGATAGTTGAATTTGTTCATTTGTGCAATATGTAAGGTAAATACAAAGTTATAAATCAATTGCTAATGTCTGCCAAATGTTACATTGTTTTACGGTCAGATGGGCAATTCGCGTATTCAAATTATCCAAAATTTCATTTTTTATTTTACTACAGTCAATCTTTTATTTACATTTTTATACATTTATAAGTCAATAAAGCTTCTATTGAAGTTCAGTTGCAAGTGATAGTTACCTATTGCGTGTCTTGTTTGCAATTGCAATGGTAGTGAAATGACATTTTGGTCTGTTTTAATATGAGAATTAGGCCCTGACCTTTTCAACGAAGTGGACAACATAAGTTTGGGCTTATGTTAGTATACAGGATTTTTAAGTTTATGGAGCAGCTGACACGTTTTGCACGTCTAGGCGAAATCCGAAGGATATTCAACATTTTTGAGTTTAAAGTTTACTTGAAAATCAGCTGTTTCTGAGAGTTGGGCGTCATTTACCTTAAATTGTCCTTTTATTTAGTTTATATTGACTACAATCTAAACGTAAAATGCCTTTTTTTTTTAAAGAGCTGTTTTCCAGTAAAAGATAAACACAACAATAAAAATCTAACTTTAAAAAAATACTTATAAAGTTGTTCGCCTGGACGTGTATAACAACGTTTATATGCTGGTGCTGCATAAACTCCAACATCCTGTATATTAACCACCCTTAGAAAGCCTATGCAAAGTCATATGTCGCCCACTTCATACAGGGTTATTGATAATTCAATTAGAAACCAGTTAAGATATATTTCCGACAATCTCTAAAAAAATGCCCTAGGCCTTTTGAAGTACCTGGTGGTACCTATTTATTAACATAATAGAACCTATGTTGGTTTTTCTGGTTGTCTGTGCGTTTGTGCGCAGAAGTCTGTTTCGTGGAATGAATGAGCACAAATTTTGTTTCTGATTTTCGAAAATTCCAAAAATTCTGGATAAGTATCATATAAAAAAAACGTTAAATTATTTATATATCACCAAAATAAGTACCATGCGCAACACCTTACCTATCGCGTTTGCACAGCGGTAAGTTGGTGTTCGAACAAAGTCAGCAAAGCCACGGGAAAATACTACATTAAGACTTTTTTAGAAAAGTCGCGATTGTAGTAAAATCTTTAAAGTCAATTACGTTCTATAAAAAATATTAACTTTTTGTTAAGAAGTCGTCTTAAAACTGATTTATCAATAACCCTGTTGCTATTAAAAATGTGGTTTAGTGTTGGATAGACTCGCATTCTTATTGTTATAGGTAGATATGTGATTTGTATATAATTGTCGTAAGTTTTACAAGTACCACGTTGGATTAATGTGCCTTTTCGATAGGTAAATAATGTACAGCTGGAAACTTAATTAAATTCATATAGTCTGTTATTCTGTAAACGACGGCCGAATTACGTACAAACAATGTAGGTAATATAATATAATAATATACCCACTTACTTATATATAAACGATGACCAAGTTTATGTATCGTTTGTCTTTACTGTGGCATGAAGTTTCAAAGCTGACAGTCAGAGACAAATGTTAAATAAACTTAGTCATCGTTTATAAGTAAGTTCAAAATATACTCATTGGGGGATGCGGGTTAAAGGTTACGTATACACCTGTCAGTTTTCCTTTCCTAATTAACACTCTTAGTGCATACTTTTTCTTCTCGTGTAGTGGTGTGATTCACCTAGTGTAGAGTTTTCAGCGGTCTTATTGCGCCAAAAAAAAACCGTGTAGACGCCGGCTAGCTTCTACCACGCCACGGTTCGCGAGTTATTTTGTATTCTAGACGCGCTAAGAAGTCACGTGACGTGCCGTGTAGGATCCGGCAGCTTTTTTGTTTAGAATGACGTCATTGGCTTCTAGAATACCGAGTTAACTTCACAGGTTTCGACGTAGTTTTAGAAAAGTTGACTGGAGTCTACATCGGATCTATGTAGTTTTTTTCTTACAGAATAAGACCGCAAGTTGCCCTAAGGGCTTTAACTTTACCTTGCATTACTTAGGTACTTTGCACCTTTGAAAATCTTTACATTTCTCTATTTATAGTTTCGGGTTCGGTATGAAATTCGGCCGTTGATTGAAATAGATAAACAATAATTAATAAAGAACTGTTACTTATTAATAGATCTATATATTATTATTATTTTATTTAGAATAATAACTAGAAAAAAAATAGTACAGTCAATTGTAAGCTACCTGAACTATCTATAATTGATGCAGAGGATAATATTTTCCTATAGCTAGGCAAAACTATTTTATACTTATGTAAATATTTTACAGTTACTTAACTTTCTGCCACGATTATTTAACTAAGATTAAATCACAAAAACAAATATTCACTCTGTTTTGTAGGTAACTTTAATATAAAATGATATTTATGTATATAAATTGTAAATAAAAATATAGGTACGTTATTTCGTTTTTTTATGAATGATTAAATATTTTAGTTACAATTCAAAATGGATTTCAATAAAACCAACTAACATTTAATTCGGAAGATTTATTTAAAGAAAACAAATTAATTATGATTCGAATAGACATCTATTCGGATAAATTAATGTTTTTCTTAAAAAAAATAAGATTAGTCACTCAGGCACGTGACAGGCAACACCAATAAGAAATTAATTGCACAGAATGACGTCATTCACTTTTGGATATAATCGTGCAATGTTGCCAATATTGTCTATGTACTTATTGTAAGTTATTCTGACTACAGTTGTAATAATGATAAATACAACACTTTCATTTTTTCTCAAATGAAATTTCGTACTGACTTAAACCCCTATGATGTGTTTACAGCGTTGCTTTTAAACTGCGCGCATGACACCTTCACAACATCTTCAATATTGTTGAGTATGTTTGTTACATATAGGCTGGTTTGAGCGCGGACTTGAGCCTGCGGGGTCCGTGGGGGCTGTAGTCCGGAGCCGGCACCGGCGGCGCGGGGCCCCACTGGTCGCGCCTCCACCCGTCGTTGTTCCCGGCCGGAGTCGACGGAGGTAACACGGGGACGGGCCGCCGGATCTCCTCCAGGTAAGAAAACGGACGGGAACCAGGGTTCGTGCTGTTCTGAAGCGGGCTCGCCTGCCGTTGCCATGAGTTTGAACGGTTGAATGGACTCAACCGGCTGGAATTATTAAGTTAATATGTTTAGAATGTTTCTTTCTATATACTCATTCAAATACATCATTGAATCGACCACCTGTCCTTAGGACAACGGATACCTATTAGTGTCTGAATTAAAATTCGATTATTTTGTAAGAATTCGTATTTATTACGCCTATAATACAAGTGTATTTTAGACACTGTTGGTTCATTTTAAAATAGGTAGTCTTTCAGAATTATCTAATTTGATAAAAGAAATTAAAATCGTTTTGTTTTGTGAAATTGTCATTGGTACGTGTCGTGCAGAGCGATAGCGAACGACTATAATAAATCTCATGTAAATGTACCTATAAGTAGAAGAATTTGACCTACTAAAAGCGTTCCTAGATAGAGTGTTAGGCTAGGCTCGGTTATCAGTAGGTAGAGTGTATTATAGTTAACTTACTTGTTCGAGAAGTCGGTCCTCGCGGTACCGGGGTCCTCATCGTTTTGGTAACCGCTGTTCACTTGACTACCACTGTAAAATAATGACGATAAATAAACATTTGATCAATAAACCTACTTACTATAGAATACGGAGTTTTTCAAATGTATAAATCTGCATATATGTTAGGTAGTTGAATAATTTTAAGCAGAACGAGCTGCGCCCCGCGGTTTCACTCGTGTAAGTCCTGATAAAGTGTGTTAACCTAGGTCTCCAGTTATCTATATTCCAAGTTTTATCGCAAAAAGGATAATATTTATATTATTACTAGCTAGGTCCCGCGGTTACACCCGCGTATTTCCCGATCCCGTGGTTATTCTGAAACATGCTTTCTTAACGGATGGCTCCATCACGTAGAGAACATACCCTCCAAATTTTGCGGTCAGGGCTGTGCTGTGTACTGTTGATCCATCAGTAAGTCAGGCCAAATATTTATGGATATATATTGTACAATGGAAATTTAATAGAGCTTATCAAATTACAGATAGCTTTTAATTAATTATTTTAGTAAAAATAAATTGTATTTAAATAATAAACGTACCCTCTGTATGGCGGTGTGGAAGGCGTCGGGGTCTCGTTGCGATTTGACCAAGGATCCCTCCGGGGTTGACTGCTTAAATTGTTTTTAAACGTTAAAAAAGATGTCACAATTTAATTTAAATTTAATAAAATCTTAAGTGTAACAAATATCTTACTTGTATGCACTCAGAGGACCCATCTTGTGTATAGGATGCTGTAACATACGAAACGTTGCGCATAAATAAGTTATTCGAGTGTTTCCGAAATAAATACAGCCACAAAAATAAATCGATTGCTTAACTTCATAATTAAGTAAATTAGAACAAGAGTTTTAGAGACAATTGTCTGTCTAATTAGCACAGCCGCTTAACAAGAAAATAATATCCTTAAGTTAAGGGTGTATTTTATTTTAGATTGTATTCTTTCATAAGTGACAGCATGGAATATTTTACAAACTGCTCGCTCACCTCTTCTCTATCAGAGTTATCTTGGTATTCACAAGCGTACATGACGAGTAGACAAATGAGCACCAGGTTGAAAGCATGTGTGACGTATCCCTTCAACACTATAGTCATCAATATTAGCGCTCCTTGACGAACGACGTCTGCTTCGTATCGAAGTGAATGAGTGCCTGACTGGAAAATACAATTTCTTTTTATTATACATCTACGGCTCTACAAAGTTACTTTATTCGACCAAAAAAGTCAACGTTAAACAAGATTAGCCTCTAGGTCTTAAATTGCGCGTTTCAGCCCTAGGGTTTAAAGTAATTTAACTTTGGATCGTTGAAATTCACGCATAGGTATAATTGTAGAGTACTCTTGTAGAGTAATAAAATTATACTGTTTTTTATCTTAGCAAATTATGCTTACCAGTTCATTAGTCAGGAAAGTGTAGTCTAAACCAAGGTGACTGGCGAATGTGATGTCGACGACAAGTGCCGCTACCCATGTGCTGATGTATGCAAATACAAAAATATTCGTGTACTGTGTAAGTTTCTTCAAATGAATAACTGCAAAAGAATAAAACAAAATATTGCAGAAGCATTTGATTTAGAACTAGGATTTCTTTTAATGGTGTAGAATGTACTGCGCATATGTACTGCGCACAACTAGATTGGCGCTCTCTTTCTGCGCTGGCGAATACGCTGCATTAGACGTGCCGCATCATAGCGGTCTGTCTTAAACCATCCCCGCTTACATACTGTAATCACTAGCTGGGATAGCTTAATCCGCTGTTCCTCGTAAAGTGGCATATATATGCACTGTGCAGTGGAGAAGCGTACCTAAGCATAATTAACGGTCTGCCCTCTGTGCCCTGTTAGATGCAATACAGCCAACCTCAACAACGCAGCTTCACAGATAACGCAGTAGCTAGCCGTTGCCGAGTTGGGTCAAAATTCTTTAAAGTATGCTATTTGACGTCGCTGATACGAAGAAGAAAACACAAATCAACAAACAAAGATACAAGTATACTTACTTGCAGCAAGTGCACCCGATGAGATTAATGTTACGAGAGAAAAACATAATGTGAGTGCCATAAATACAAATACAGATTGAGACTGTGTCACATTCTGCACTGACGAAAAGAAACCGCATTCCTCATCTGAAAATTAAATTGTGTTACTCAATAAACTTGGATTCATCCAAATTTCTTGGTGATAGTATACTTATTTTCGAAATATTTAAATAATATAGCTCTAAGCCTCTGGATCGAATGAGCAAGAAGTAGCATGAGAATATTGGGGTCTTTGATTGCAGGTCATCTATTACAGACCCACATACAATCGTATATGAAGTACGGAATCCTCGGCTCATATTAATAAACTTTTTTTTATAAGTTTATTCTCCGATTACAGAAAAACGACTCAACCGATTTAGATGATTCTTTTGTATTTGATAGTAGTTCTAAGTTGGTCTCTTAACAATCTTGTAAAGGTCTCTTGAGGACCTTCGGAGTAATGAACAGAATACCTTCTTAGATTGCAGGAATATGTTGCTATTGGCTTTTTATGATTTACCAACCTCGATGAAGGTAGGTTGCTCCCTTTCTTAGATATACCCTAAGGAGGTCCTCCTAATAGGAGGAATTTTGCCAAAGGAAATCATTGGTTCAAAGATCACCTTGTGCACCATTTTATACTACCAGGACGCTGCACTATAAACCGCTATATAGTGTGAAAGATACTTCGCATTTAGGTACAATGAATTTAAAGGTCAACGTAGGTGTAACTGTGCTTCTGGCTTTTACCAGAACTTTATCTATTTACTAATAAAAACAGTGACTCATTTCATAAATATTTAAACGTTTTTTCATCAAAATCAATCGAGTAGATATTTCGATAAACAGAACGAGACGTAAATAATGTAGGTAGGTACAGAACAATACAAATTACAGAATAACAAAATGCGTAGGTCGTTACCATAAAATTAAACAGGTACCTACTTTGGAAGTAGACTCTAAAAATCAAATGCCAGAAGTATTGTGATGCATAACCAGCCGATGGAGAAGCTGTCTCGCAGTCATTTCGATATACCAAGCCTATTATACTCAATATAATATAGGTGATAGATACGATCTGAAATGATAGAGTGGGTCTGTGTAAGTACGGATGAGTCATATGAGTATTTATTAAACAAGTCATATCTACTGAAGTATTTTGATGGAGCAAGAAAATCAATGGAATTCTCAGTGGATATTCGAAAACATATAATTATTAGATATTTCGCATTGCTTATATTAAAAAATTATAAATAGGTAAGTCACAAACGTAAAATACTTGCAATTGCGCGGGAATTAGAAAGGTATTTTAGGTGCCTACAGAAAGTTTATGAAGTAAATAATAAAGAGATAACTTACTATAGTAATTCCACTCGACAGTAGAGCGGTTAAGGCGAGCTTCGGTGGCACTTGTGTTGACGTTAATATATTCATATTGCCTTTTGTTCATATGTCGCTGGTTAAATAAAACACGTCATGTCGTTTTTGTGTTCGCTTATGAAGGAACTGAAAAACGTATCTGGCCGTTAATCGCGCCATGATAATTGTTATCGGTATTAATGACTACGCTATCTGTATGAGTGGGTGATATAATTAGTAGCAGGTTTAAGGACACTGGTCGATACGTACCATTGTTGCTGCTAAAATCCATTTCTCATCTGCTATTCCCAATTCTATCTCTGACAGAAATAATTGTTCGATAGAATAGCTAACTGGAAACATTTTAACCCTATATTTCGAATTTCGACATAGTTTTGACACAATACGTTGAATATTTTTAAGAAACCCAAGTTAGTTTTGCATTTATGTCCTTGTGAATCCTACCTAACTCCTATCGCTATAGCGTATTATTAGGTTTTTTAGTAAAGGGCAGATAGAAAATGGAGTCGTTGATAATCGAACCCTAGAGTTGCTAATTCAGGATATAGAGCGATATCTTAGTTCTTATCAGAAAATATTTTGTTGATGACTTTATCGCTTTACGCGTGGTATTTGGTTAGATATATTATTTTATGACTATGTATTTTATTGGGTACTATTCAAGTAGGTATAAAGCGTACCTAATACATACTCGTAGATTAGTAGATAGGTTAGTATTAGTAGATTTACCTACCTATACCTATACTTGCCTTTTTAAAAATAAATAGTTGCTTTTGTTGTTATAGCGGCTACAGAAATATAGCTATCACGGTTCGTGAGATACAGCCTGGTGACAGACGGACGGATGGCCAGACAGACAGATGGACAGATAGCGGAGTCTCAGTAATATTGTCCCGTTTTTACCCTTTGGGTAAGGAACCCTAATACATATCTATTTAGTATTACTGTTGCTTGAAAAGTTAATTAATATAAAGTGTAGTGTAGGCTCTACCTAGTAGAGTGCAGAGTTAAGCGTGGTTTATCTATATTTAAGGGAAATATAGATAAACGACTATCTAGTAGGAGCATACATTATACATAACACGAGGAATATAAAAGTACATGGACCCTGTGGGAGGCACTGCAAAAGTTCTAAAACGTAGGTAAATCCATGGATCTATGTCATTGGTAACTTCCTACGTAGATTAGTCTTGTAGTAAAAAAATGTTTGTCAGTGGATATAGCTTCGGTAAATACCTAACTGTGTACATACGAAGATGCTAACAGTTTAGAGTCATCATCCGAGCGTTGTTCCCGGTTGCATCTCTCGAGAGAGCCCGGGGTCCGCTTTCCTACTTTTACGTCTCCACTTCGCACGATCTTCGGCAACAGTTTAGAGTGAGTATTTCTTATGTTTATTGATCAAGGCATTTTACTAGAAATATTTTACAAGGAGAAATGCATCATTACAATTTCTTCCGTGGCAGGTTTCGAACCAGCGCCCCTCGCTTGCCGGTGAGCATAATCGTTAATTCACCGTGTCACGTGGGTTCCCGTGTGGCGCAGTGGTTAGCGCACTCGGCGGCAAGCGGGATGCACGGGTTCGAATTAGGAGAATTTTTGATGATGCATTTATCTTTGAACTAGAATATTTCTATTCTAGTTCAGAGTGAAGCAAAGGTATTTTTCTTGTTAAATCTTAAATATAAAATAAAATACTTTGCGTTTTCTTTCTGTCTAAACTTCGTATGGCCAAAAATTCTAACATTTATTTACAGTGCATCAAAATGCAAAACGGAAAATGTGTCGTCTTTACAGACATGCGCCGAAGGCGACGTCATTTGGGTCGTTTGTTTTTCATTAATAAAAATACGGCCGTGCCGCTTTTTTGCTTGACTTGGCGGGGGAACTACCGGTGCACCCTTATAAGTTTTTAAAATATCTTCAGCTAGGATGTTTTTGGATGTTATGATGAGAATTCTCCTTTGCAGCGACCTAATGAAGACTCTACTACTTAGACGCTTTATTAGCGGTCGAAATTACCGCGATCTATCTATGTACATGATCAATTAGTTATTGCAATAATGCATGCGGTAATATGTTGACTCAAGCAACCGCATTATCGAAGTAATATGTAACGTAGCCGTAGGACGTCTACGAACTTACACACCGTTTTGCGACAAAATGTAGGTATACTATACTATAAACCTAAAAACTGATATCGCAACAATGCATGCAATATTATATAGTGGCCGATAATAACGCAGCTCTGTGGGATAAGCAATATACCATTTGATGGCTTATCTATGGCAACAATTATTGACCCTTGTTTTTCTTTCTATAATACTGATAATACTATAAAAACTCAATCAATCAATCAATTAACCAATCATCGAATAGGATTGACTGTTTGACTGACTATTCCCGTATATATTACTTAACTCTATGCTGTCGCCCATGACATACAAAATCAAAACATTACGACTTTTTTTATATAAACACATTGAAAAAATGAACAAAAATATGAAAACTTGCCTAAAGTAAACAATTTAATCGTTCTCATGTTCCTTCATAGAATGTATACATTGTTTCCTAAACCCAAAACATGTTATGTCAAATCCAGAAGTATTGCTTACCGGACTTCTGTACTTCTTATGGGTATGGCGCATCGGCAGCATCTTGTACTCAAGCTACTTGCTCGCCGAGAGTGTTACGCCATCGTGTGCTGGTACCGGCGGAAAGATGGCCGTAATGTCCGTGATGATGTGTGGTATGTTGGGGCTTTATATCGTCCCCATGGAGGAGTACCCTCGCCTGAGCCTCGCAAGCCGGTTCACTAGCATACCCTCACAGATCAATAGCATAGTCTTCGTCTATCGGTACCTAGCCCGCACGATCGACAGCCGCAGATTCACCGCCTTCGTCATTATAGTCTCTTTACTGTCTCTTTTTGAAACTATGTACATGATCAATTATGATTGGAATAAAATCGAATAATTTATTTATTAAAGGCAATGATTAAAGGTAATTTTGTTAAAACATCAGTTTTGTATTTTACTATGACCACTGCAGTCTGCAGAATGCAGTGCCGAACTTCGAACATAATTTAAAAAACAGTGAACGCTCGAGGTGAAAAAATACACAAAACTTTATACAAAAACAAAACTTTATTTTCATCAATTAATATAAAAATACACGTACCCACAATAATTGAAAGATTTATGATAAAACCATATTTGTTTAAAATAAAATATTCTTTTGAGCATTGAAAAAAGTCTAATATCCTGGTTTATCGATGTCTCAATTGAATGAGATACGAAAACTTGAAGATATCATTATAAAAAATAACCCTAACATTTATCGTACAAAATGCGTGCCTCCAGTACCTATCTTCAAAACAAACCATTTAAAATAAAGATACTGATTTTGCCTTGATAAAAATTGGGTTAAAGAAGTACGTCTTATTACAATATTACTGTTATCAAAGCTAAACGTTTAGCCATGTGTCGATTATTTCGATAATTTAAACATATTAGATATAATTAAGTATTATTCAAATACTTTAATGGTACGAACAAGGATAGAAAAAATATCAAACTATGAGGTGTCTTATTCTAAAAAAACTTATGAAATTGTTATTTACAACACTCAGTTGATAAAATATTTACATGTTTTTTTCTAAGATATTTTACTTACAATGAATTTGACCCACACATTATTATAACATTCCCATTGGTCTTTAATTCCGCTTTAAAAAACAAGATCTACCTATAACTGACAGCTTGCAAAAAGGCCTTTAAGAAACTAATGTGTGTAAACTTATCTAAGAACACGTCCCTCATTGAAGCTTAGTTTCCTGCATGTTCTAGAAAAGCCTAAAGAACAACGATAGTCAAGCGTATTTTCGATCAGATTTAAAATAATCTATCGTTTTTTTTAATCTGAAGTAAAAGGGTTTAATAATTTCGGTAACCTGTGAACCCTGTGGTAAACCCCAACGCGAGTTTGCACTTTGCAAAATGTGAACTAGTGCAATTTGCAACGTCCCGCCTCAAAGTTAAGCGGACCCTGTGGTAAACCCCAACGCGAGTTTGCACTTTGCAAAATGTGAACTAGTGCAATTTGCAACGTCCCGCCTCAAAGTTAAGCGGACCCTGTGGTAAACCCCAACGCGAGTTTGCACTTTGCAAAATGTGAACTAGTGCAATTTGCAACGTCCCGCCTCAAAGTTAAGCGGACCCTGTGGTAAACCCCAACGCGAGTTTGCACTTTGCAAAATGTGAACTAGTGCAATTTGCAACGTCCCGCCTCAAAGTTAAGCGGCCCCGGAGTTTTGTCAGCTTGAGCATCATACATATGTGGCGTTTGGTATGCTTGCTTGGGTTGACGCCATGATGATGGAGCATTCGCGATGCACGCAAGTTTGCAGAGCATACAAGTCAAATTGTTATTTTGCTCCACTTGGACTATTTAGTAAAGGAAACTAAGACGCGTTGAAGCTCGGATTGCACCTCTTTGATAAGTTTCATATTTTTAATTTCAGACTATAATCTGACATTTTGATTCTTTGTATTTGACATTTTTTCTTCAGGATAAATGTCTTATTGTAGTCTACAATTAAAAAACCAAGTATATAAGGTTAGTTGGTTTGATTTTTGGTGTTCCATTTTCCATTGCTTCAATTCTTCGAGAAATTATAGAGCTAGGTATTGATTTTCTTCATCGTTCAGATGTTGGCAGAGCGAGGTCCCTCAGTTTCTAGTACAAGACATCAGATTGCGTTAGTGTGGCTGCAAGAAACGTATGTTAAACTGATGAAGTCGCAGGTGAAACTATTTAATAAGAACTGGACCTATGGTGCAAGTTTATTCGCATAGCAAACGTTATAAAAGCGCCTCTTGTGTAAGGTAATGTGAAGCTTCAACTTCCTACAGAAAGGTAAAACGTTTACGCCATTGTATCATGTCTTGGACAACTTGGGAAAAGTCCTCAAAAAACTGGCCAAGTGCGAGTAGAACTAGCGTGCCGTAGGTACCTAACCGTTATGCCGCAAATAATAAAAAACACGATTGTTGTATGGGAACCCACTTAAATATTTATTTTATTCTGTTTTTGGTGTAATTGTTGTTAAAGCGACAACAAAAATACATCATCTGTCTAGGTATCACGACTCATGAGTTATTATACCCTAATTCAGAAACTTAGATCAAAAATGTACACAAAGAACTGTCAATACAAAAGGAAAAAGTAAGTAAAGAGCTGTCACTTTCAAATAAATGTAGTTTCTGAAATAGAGTATGGGTACTTTATTATGTGTAACTGTTTTTTTATGTAAAAAATATCTAGAATTCGTTATAATTTGAATGAATCTGCGTACAGTTTAGTTGCGAGTACTCGTTCGTTTCGTATGACCTATTGGCCTGGCCCAGTTCGAGATCGCGATATACTTATTATTAACTGTTATGTATCTACTACAGTGATTATAAATACTTACGACGCGTGGTTTGTGACGTATAATCTCTTTTTTGTGTCAGCGAACTTAGACTAGACGCTGCTCGATGAACGGCTGAAAAGGAAAATATTAGGTCAAAATGTGAAGATTTTTTTATTAAAATTAATACTCATACTTCGTTTTTTAATTGCAGACTACGATCCAACGTTTAGGTTCTTTGAATTTGTCATTTTTTCTCCGGAATGATGTGTAAAATCATAGTCTACAATTAAAAATTAAGTATAGGTGCATACTATATCCTCGTACATGTACCTAGTATTCATCAATACAATTTTTATAAAGTACATAATAACTTGTCCTGTTTTGAAATTGAACCTCAATTTATGTATATGGTGTAAGTTGAGAAGCTATAAAGAGAAACATTTACAAGTGCTTAGAATATGCGGCATAGTGCTACTTATTATACGAGCTAGGATTTAGGATCGGTGAAACTACGGTGCACTTCGTGTATAACATATTAGTGAAAATTAAGATTGAATGTTTTTTCCAGACATAATAATTAGCCTTATTAACAAACGCAGAGTAAGGTCGGAGTAGTGAGAACATGCATTGTCTTTCTCCGTGGCAAGAACTTTCAAAGTTGACAGACAGAAACAAAAAGAGGTAAAATTATTACTCCACGTTTATTCATAAGGCTAAATGTGGTAAACAAGGAAACAATGAAAAGAGTCAGAATTTTAGAAATGAAGTGTTAAAAAAGAAGTGCTCTCTACGTACAATATGTAGGTGCTATGTGAGTCTGATTACTGGAATCAGAACCATCATCCTATGCCAAAATCGGAGGAAGGTTTATAGGTGTTAGCTAACAGAATCAAAATCGCCCAGACATCATCGCCTGAAGGTCTCGAAACGTTAACCATTGAAACAATGCTAAAAGTAATAACCACCACGCGATTAAAACCGAAAAATGGGTTTAATTTCAATCCAACATCACGAGGGCGAAGTCTGGGCGTATAAATTTGAAACTGAAGTCTAATTCAGCCGTATACATTTGAAATCTTACCGGACTGAAGTTGGAGCGTCCCAAAATGTCAATATTAATTATGTGTAGGTACCAAAATGAACTGCCACGTAACTATATTATCTAGGCGAGATAAGAAAGCAACTCACAAGTTTTCCTGAAAGAAGGTATGGCGGTGTAGTCTGGAAGAGGTACAGGAGGCAAGTCCTCATCGGGCGGCAGTTGGTCTCGCATCGGTTTCGCGGACGCCGGGATGTACGCCCAAGGCAATTGCCCTTGCAACCCCGCTGTGGTTCCGCGACGACTGAGCCCAAACAGTTACGTACTTTAGGAACAAACAGGCATATGCTATTTTCATATTTCATTTACTTACACCAAGAAGCTACTTCAGTTGTCGGTTATGGCTGGCCAACCCAATTAGTCAAGTATAGAGTAGCTGATGCAGTGATTGTGAGATATAGAATACAGTTACCCTTGTATAGTTACCCTTACCCTTTAGATTCAGACAAGTCGAGTTGAGGCAGTGATTGTGAGGTGCGAGGTGGGGATCGCTTGCCCGACGTGTCGATGATGGCGTGGTCGAGCCGGCGTTGCTGCTCCGCTATCATGTTCTCCAGTCTTTGCGGTAAGGACAATAGGTTTTCGGGGAAGTTCACTGTGCGTTTCTTCTCCATCTCTACGAGGGGTACGTGTTGGGTTCGAGGAGATCTGGATGGAGAAATGGTTTTTTGTTATGTAAGAAAACAAGATAGTGGATTACAATAGCGATGTACAGGGTGTTCGAGTTTATGGTGCAGCTGCTTATAGTATATTTTGGTCGACACTTCCAGGTGAATAGCATTATACATTTTTATTTATTTCAAACTTTTTCTTTAAAGATGCTGAGGTAATCTTGAAAATAAAGGAAGTTAATGTTTAGAATCTAGAAGTTCAAACTAAATAAAAGGAAATTTTAAAGTCAATGACCTGAAACTTCAGAAACAGTTGGTTTTTAAGTAAACTTTGAACACAACATTTTCGGAAATCACTTCGAATTTCCAAAAGTCGTAAAACAAAAAGTTTTGAGCCTAGACGTGTAAAAAAAACTATAATTACATAAACAACTACTCCATAAACTCCAACACACTGCATACATACATGCAAAAATACTCGATACAAAGTCCTTGCGCAAAAAATACTCGATACAAACCCCTTGCGGAAAAAATACTCGATACAAACTCCTCGCGCAAAAAATACTCGACATACAAACTCTTTTATTTTTAACGTATTCATGGTATAAAGTATAGCATGCAACTCTTGAATAAAGTACGGATTTACATTGAGGACCATGAATCATTCGCGTTGCACAGGATTCTAACACTTGAATCATCATTAATCACTCCCCGCGGTCGTTATTCAGTCGTTATAATCCTTCACTTGCTCGTGATTCATCTATTCACTATTGTACAATAAACTATTATTTTTCATTTACCTTTCTAGAGAAGAATCTGAGGAGTCTGGAGATTTATTTCTCGGCTCCGGTGTCGGTGTTCTCCTGAAGAGCAAGGTCTTCATTCGTCGGAACGACTGGCTGAGCCCAGGGCGAGGGATCCTGGCTGCCGTCCGCAACATGCTTGGAGTGCTGGCTTCTTCCACGTCAGGTTCACTGCTAGATACGCTGGTTTGAACTGCTGTTACCATCACTTGGACTGGAGATTCCACTTGCTGTTGACAATACGCAAACGCATACCTGATAATCGTGAGTGAGTATGTGTGGATGCGAGTATTTTTGTTACTCCTTTATGCAGCAGCTGCACTGATTGCGATGAAATTTGAAATGCAGACAGTTAGAGCTACTTACTAAGTACTTCGATATTTTTTCAAGTTTACACCTGGAGCGACGAATTTAAGATCTCGCTTAAGCCTCGCTGCGAGTGAGTTTTGAAGACGTATTGTACAACTAAAATATTTCTAGTAGAACTGCCTAGAGCAGTAAGAAACTAATTTTCGGAATATTTATGAATCACTAAGCTTATATTAGTGACTAGAGGCCCGCGGTTTCACCTACGTAAGTCCCGATCCTGTGGGAATATCGGGACCAAATGTAGCCTATGTTACTCCTCGATAAAGTAGCTTTCTATTGGCAAAAGATTTTTTGATATTAGTCCAGTAGTTTCAGAGATTACCCGAAAAATACATACATAAATGTTACCAGCGTTACTTCTTTGTAATATTAGTATAGAGTGTACGTGTGTTAGTCAAGTGACTTACCACGCTCACGTTCTCCCTAGTATCCCGCTTGACGTTGCACTCCACAGTGAGGGTGACGACAAGGAACACGTTCAACACGAACACCACCACCAGTCGCGAGCTGAGCAGCACCATCGTCCACGCGGCCCAGGACGTGTTCAGCTCCACGTTGCCTATCCCGCTCACCGTCCCGCCTATGAAATCCATCGAATCTGACAACGTCTTTAGAAAATATACGAATAATTAAGTGTTGCATTACGTTTTGTTTTTAACACGATATTTTTGTAAGTGATTTTTAAATATCTGGAGTTAAACTATTTGGGAATTCAAGATTTTGGGAAGTTCAACATTTTGGTACTTAAAGGTTTTTTTTCTACTATTCTATCAGCCATGCAGTGTGTTATGATTAGGTTTTTTTCTGGATTATTCAGTGCCAACAATTAATAATATTGTCTGTATAATAGCACTGTCGATGGATTATGTATGTTTACCAAACTTCATAGGATGAAATTTGCCCCAACACCACATTTAATATTTTGTAGGTAAATACTGCTTACCCTGGTATGAAAAGAATCATTAGCATAGGTGACAGTAGCAACCAAATCGAGGATACAAACAGCAACTGTCACTATTATCCACGGCCATCGTGCATGTTTAGATTTGTTATCTTTTGCTCCACCCACTGAAAAAATATATTTTACATACATACATACATTACTATTAATACTGTAGGTTTCAGAGCCCTGAAATTAACATGCGACTCTAGATAGAATACTTTAAGACATTTGCGCGGATTAAAGCCCGAATGTCCGAAGCTATTTTCAGAGTCGCCCCTAAGTTTGCAAGCATTAAGTGATCCCAAAGATGATTTAACATAACTAAGGCCGTATACAGAAAGAAAGCTGGAAACTTATAAGCGCTGGTGACCCGCGCAGGAAAATGTATGAACCCGCGCCGATAAGCACTGATCGGTGCCGACAAGCTTCAACACGCGCTATGGTCAGCGCTGGGCTGCTGACGTCATAACATCGTCCGATGAGTCCGACATTCTGCCTCAACCTGCTTCCTTTGTGTAGAACGGACCAGCGCTGACAAGAGCTGGTAAGCGCTTATAAGTTTCCAGCTTTCTTTCTGTATACGCACTAACACTGTCATATAATTGAGTACTATCATTTTACTTACTTATAATAATAACGCTGACAATCATCCACAGAACACTCAAGCCCAGGGAAGTACAGTTAATAACGAAAGTCCTGAAAGCCGTGAAAGGCTCTGTAGACAATAAAACAAACGCTTGGTTCGCTATTCCGTCTATAGCAGCGCCTATATTTATTCTGTTACCACAGTTGTCTGGTCCTGAAAATGAAATTAATAACCCATATTTTAATTAAAAACCATTTTTATCAAATGGTTTTTAGAAATCCCCACAGAATCGGGACTTACGCGGGTAAAACCGCGGAATAAAGATAGTATAACATATTGTCATATTAGGTACAAGACACAATGGTTAAATGAAAAGAAACTCGTCAACAGACCGATTTACTCGTATTATGCATGATAATGGGTTACGATTTTTATTGACTATCCAATCCTTGTACTTTAGAAAATAGTTAAAATATACTTACTGTGAAAATATAATACTCTCAAATAAATAAGTATAGGGAGCTCGACTAAAAAATCTATAACACAAAAGTGTTGTGCTATTCCCAGTGTTGTGAATGCCATCTGTGCTATTGATTGAAGCTGAAAATATCGTTAATCACATAAATAAGGATATTAGGGAAAATTATGAACGCTCCGTGATAGCTACATTGTTTAGTCGATTTTATTTCGTGGTTTAATATTGGGATAAAGTATTTGGATTTAATTACATGCCTTCCTAACTTATAAGATAAAACAGTTTAAAACTAACACCGATTCCTACGTCATAAACAACAAACTACATAAAAATCGCACTGCGATGCAATGCAATGGTGCAATGCAAATATCCCGACACGAGATACGACACTTTGAGATTGCCTACAGAATTACCTGTCTCTGTATTTTTTTGTTTCATACTTTTTAGACCGAGGAGGCCGTTGCCCTGCAGTGAGACAAATTAAAGGGCTAATTATTACATGGGGCTGTGTTGGCAAGAAGTTTTCAGTAGTACCTACTGAAGAAAATCATCCTCCATTTACATGTGGGGGATGTACCCTTATAAAATATTTATGTAATCGTATTTTGTTTTTTATATACTATTTTCTCGGCGTGATGAATATGTAAGTACATTTATGCAAATTAAAACTTTGTAGTATGCTATAATTGTATCTGAGCTAAGCCCCGGACAGACTGTCAGACAGACGGACATGAGGAAACTATAAATAGTTAAATTTATAGACTGAATGTAAATAAAGCAGCGTAATATAGAGTAAGGAGATTGAAAATTGCCCTTACAATTTTTTTCCCAAATCGGTTCAATAACTTAGGAGATTCCTTTACTTAGTACCAGTCATCAGTCACTATTCACTATATTATATTGATCTAAGTTATTTTTGAGATAACAATGTTTATCTCAAAGGTATTCCGGACATTCGTCAGTTTGTATTTCGTAACAGAGAAAATGAGATAAAGTGATACGAATCGATAACTATTTTACTCCAGTTATCTACATTCTACATTAGAATTTGAAAAAAATGCGTTTCTAATTTTGCTCCTAACAGAATTCGAACGTATGCGACCTGTGGATCACCGTTCCACTGCGTCTACAGCTGCGACACTGGACCTTAGGCTGCCCTGTACCAGGTTATAAGCACAATGTAAAGTTTTATTTTAACACTTTAAAAATTAAATCTTAACGTTCTATACGGGTACCAAATTTCATTGCATTCGGTTCAGTTGTTTTAAGGATTTGGTCAACAAGAAACCCTTATAGTTTCGTCAAGTCCGTCAGTCTGCGGCTTAGCTCAGAGATGCTTAGTACTATGAAGCTGTTACTATGCAAGAGTATACATATTGATTACGCCGAGAAAGTACTATAATAAAACAAAAAAGTAAACATTTTTAAGGGTACCTTCCCCACATGTAAACTGAGTGATGAATTTATTTCTCTTGTCAACCACTTCCTGTGGGGTATCGTTAGATAGGGTTTTTAAAAATAGTTATGGGTTTTCAAAAACTATTTTTTTAAAGTTCGCTTTTCGAAATATTGTGTTTTAAAATGCTAGGTTTTACAGTTATGTGCTGTACCCCCCTATAACCAGCAAAATGGCTGTACTAAGATACGTCGTTATGTATTTAAGATAGAAGTACATTATGAAGTTAGCGTATTAGCGTGACCCTATCGTATTTTATTTATTTATTTAAATAGCTCGATTTTTAAACATTTATTTCAATGATGTATCAATAGTACCTACATCAATCAGTTCCACGACTTGGATAAAGTAGATAAATCCATATTTTTGTGTCTACGAGTACAATGATTAAGTAGATTTTTCAACTTTTCCTTAATTAACTACTTCCTTTGACTTTACTTAATCCGAATTCCTATAGTTCCGTAGTAATCGTTATCAGCTAAACCTAGAGCTCTCGATTGATAATTTCATAACCGTAACAGATAAGTTCTACAATCATCTAACACTTACTACATTGACGAAAATTGTTTCTAGACCGTTTATACTACGTTTTAGGACTATACCTTAAAATTGGCTGAGGTGGCTAGGCCAATGAGGAGCTCATTGGCCTAGTTATACCTGCCGATCTTGAATAGTCGTGCGGGTTAAGCAACGCTTGGCACGGTCATTACTTGGATGGGTAACCGATAAATTTGTGTGGCAAAATTTACTTTCACAAGTTCCTCCGTGCTACGGAAGGCACGTTAAGCAGTTGGTCCTGGTTGTTATCTCCGATAGCAGTCGTTAGGTCAACTTAGAGAACTAGGGGCAACCTGAAAACTCTAACACTAGGTGAGCCACACCACTATACGAAAAAGAAAGAAGAAATACCTTAAAATTATTATTTTCATCTATTTTTGCTAAAAGATAAAAGTACCTAACTTTTGAATAGGTGCCTGCTTATTCTTATAGGTTTCTGTGATAGATTGAAACCGTTGTAAGTATATTGATTACATTAAATATAACAGTGTAACTATCTTACATATTTTGTAATAACAAAAACAAAAAACAAAATTGATTTACGACCTCCTTACTTCCTATTTTCTCTAGGAAGTTATTTAATTTAACTTTAAAAATAAAACTAACGATAGTACAATAGATTAAAATATCGCTCGCATCGCTACGCTCAGCCACATAAAAAGTAAAAGTAATTTTATAATTAAAGTATCTCTGTAAACTTATTTGTTCACCGTACAAAATAAACTCTAAATAAACACAATAACGTCCAAAGCTGAAATGACCATAGACGGCGAAGATTATGGTAGTGGAATGTATATGCAAATTAGCTTTGCCTATTCATTATACAATTTAAAAAGCGAAAATATAACCGCGAAAATACTTTGTTTGTACTCACCAAGGTAGCAACGCCGGCGAAAACCATTACTTTATTAATGGCCATTGTAAAATACCGATTTTTACAAAATTAAATAGCTTAATTAACTAATGAGTGTGTGTTGGTATAATCGATTAGGTTCCTAAAATCACGGTAGATACGCAAACTCTACCACGCGTGGCACCTGCTCTATGACGGGTCAGCATCACACTGGCGACTGCACCTCTTGTGAGATAACACTCTCTGTCGATACCTGTGAGAGAGTACTTGAGAATGTTATGATCGTATTGATAGTGGGACTGACAAAAATTCGACAATTTTAATGGTCTAATTTACAACTATGAAGATGTAAAACATACTATTACACAGTCAATTTATTTCGTTTTCTACTTTTTACTCTATTTAAGAATAAGGCTTCTTTATACGTCGTGCTTGAGTCATGCTTTGTATTATTAAAAAGTCGAATACTATTGTTTATTATTTTAAAGTAGTTTAAATATTCTGTCAATACACTAGCAACCTTTCCATAATTTGAACCTAGGTCATAACTAAGAGTTAAGTGAATTATCAATGATTTAACTGAATAACGTCTCTACGCTAAATACCACAACAATCCTATAAAAGTGCAACCTCATATGCATTTTCTTAGTTCTTTTATGGACTTGTGTTCTATCATTGAAATATGTTCGTGGTAAGTTTTTAATACTAATTTGATATTTATTTAATCAAGACTTTATTTACAAATATTTGAGTTTACAATACAGATATATATATTAACATTGGTATTATCAACTTGGGTGGTAGCAAGCGACAGGACAATGAAAACAAACCCTGTAAGAGGAAACTTATCCCATTCGGACAAAGACATGTAAGTACCTCCATAAATATTTTACGTCATTAAAGCACGAATACATCACAGACTTTAATCAAAGTACAAACCTCCTTGGTTTTTAAAATGTTATTTAGGTTAAATATTTGTAATAAATATTTGTATGACAAGTAATTAAATAAGTATCTATTTAGTATACGTATAGATTCTTACACAGTGGTGTTGGTGGTTGATGAGATAAATTTAAATAAGCTCGAGCCGCACAATGAAAGCCGTTCCTTCCTTGCCTTGTTTCCAATATTCCAATTTCCATTTTTTAAAACGAATAACAAAAAAAAAGAATTCTATACGAGTGTAGTGTATAGTGTAGTCAATCAGTTAAAGTTAAGTTAAAACAAGCTTAGTTCATTCGTTTGGATTGCACTCGCTGTGGAAATTGTGCAATGTCCTGCAATACATTTTTATTTTATTTTTTAGGTTTGTTATTCATGCTACAGTGTACGAAGTCGGAATACTGAGTAATAAAACAGATAACGGCACCACAAACAGTTCTAAGTAAGTTTCTTAGCTTTGTTGTACCTAACTTACAAACGAAACAACGACTTGTTTATGTGAACATAAAATAGTTTATTTTTTATTATAGGGGCAAACAAGACCTCAACTGCAAATCCCTGTTGGATGGAAACTACACCAAAATGTAGGATACCTACGATGTCATCTGCAAACGCTTTGAACGAAAATAATCAAAATTATTGCGATAGAATAATACTTATCTACAATTTTCGATAAATCCGACAGGGATTTTCAGTTTAAGTGTTATTTGCCCCTTAAGTAACGCATTGCGTTCCGTATAAGTAAGGTATTTCGACCTAAACAGGATTTTTGACAATCTTGTAAGACCGGGATCTCCATGTCATGCATGTTATTAACAGCTATTCAAAAGCAAAGTTATTTTCAGCGGTGAACAAGAATCTATAACATTTTTCAATACTAACGGATCTAATGTCGACTTGCGTGCTATATCATCTCCCGTGCTCACCAATGTTACCGCTCAAAGTCTCGTCGGAGTCGCTCCTGTAAACAACGATACCAAATCACAGATCGAGTCATTGGATAACTGGACTCAACTGGCTCCCATGCAGAACCCCACAGCTGTAGTTACTTCGGGTTAGTACTATTTCATAAATAAGCTGTGTAGCCCCGGCACAGAATAGGGTTACCCCATCTCTTCCCGTGGGTGTCGTAAAAGGCGACTAAGGGATTTAGGGAGGATTAGCAAAAATTAAGATCTCCCCGCGCAGTGGCGGATAAACTGCTTGGTCCCTAGAAGGGTTGGTGTCAGGCAGGCGGCCGGCCGTAAAAATATTGCCAAATCTATTAGCAGAGAAATGGTCAATGATGACTTATGTATCTACTGCACCAACCCCAAATATCTCGGGAGCGGGATCCCGGGAGGGATGTAACCGGGAATATCGCTCGGATGAGAGAGTACTATTTCATAAATAAATCCAAAACATTACAGCGACCTTTTTGAATAATTATGAAAGAAGAATGTAACACACGTACGGTAAATTAAGTAAATTTGATTCACCCCTTTCCCTTACACGATAATATTATTTTTATAGGTAACGAAGCTAACTCAGCACATGTTTCAGTACCAAATCCAATACGTAAGAGGGATTTGGACCACTTCATCAGAACGCTTTTCCGAAGAGATCTACGTGCAAAGAGCAATGACACCGTCGAGGTCACCAAGGGGTCGGCAACTATTCCTTCTGAAGTCGGAGTACAGTCGATCGGACTACCACCTCTCCTTTCTCTAAACAATAATCTGTCGAACATTCCTGTACCTATACCGAATACTTCAATAGTTAAATATGCCAAACTTAATACTTTGGTACAAGCGCCTTGAAATTACAACCTACAGTTCATTTTTTAATTTTAGACTATAATCTGACGTTTTGGCTCTTTGTATTTGACATTTTTTTTAGGAAGATGTATCAAATCGCTGTCTACAATTAAAAAGCAAAGTATACCTACAAGCTCCTACTAAGAACACACCTAGGTCAGTTATTCAGTATGTGTCTAACATATGTCAGCATTTTTGTTAGTCTTTTAGACAAAAAATACTAAACCGATTGCGATGATACTTGGCTTAAAGATATTGCTGGAAGCCATGTACTGTACAAGTTTATCCCCATATCGTATATCCAGTTAGTGTATTTAATAATGAATAGTTTTGTAAGTCTATTGTCAAATCACTATAGTAGCTTATTAGAAATTATCGAGGAAGGTATATCTCCTTACCTAATGGTAGATACCTATTAGCAATGTTGAAATAAAAAAAACTTCTTTCGAGAAATCCGTGTCATTGAACTCCTTGAACTCGCTTAGGTTGCCTTTTTATTTTTAGCCCTTGCCTCACCTTTACATACACCACCAAACTACGCATGTGCCGAAGAGTTGTTACGCATGCGCGCACTAATGATTAATTCTCTGTAAGCCACCCCTTCAGTCACCGTATCGAATAATCGGGAATATTAGTCATGGAATCCAAATACTTATTAAAATGCTTTTTAAGCGCCGTAATAACAACGACATCATAATTTAATCAATTATTTGTTAAAATGAGTTCCCCTAAGTTAAACGAAAGATGTTCGAGTACAATGAGCAACAGCAAGAAACACCTGAGCAACGATTCTAAAGAGGATTCATTGGATAATTCAGTAAGTATACCTACTCTAATCCTAATCTCAACCTATACCTAATCTCAATCTATCTATACGAACCTATTTGTTCCTCGTAGATACAAACAAATATAAAACTTTTCTATAAAATAGATTTAATATGTTAGTTCAATTTTAACACTTTTTAAGAGGTAGATAGTTATGTCTTAGTTACATTTTAACTCCTAAGCTATAAGAATTGTTATACCTACCCTAACATATTTTTTTATTTGTTTGTCTTTAGATACGTGAATCAATAAAATCGGAAAGGCCCGGCGGAGGCAAAAATGAAGAAGATTGGCGAAGGCGAACAATTATTGTCGAAAAGAAAAATGGGAGTTACGGTTTTACTCTTCAAAGTTACGGGATTCATTATAAGAAGGTAAAACTTCGGCACATTTTATATCATTTACTAATATTTATGTACCTAAGGCGAGTTTTTTGAATAATTGTTTTAATAATAGGGTCCATTAGCGAACTTCTTAATAATCATATAATAAAGAATTCCACTAATATTATAGCTTAGATGTTTGTTCTAATGTTTTTGTTTCAATCACGGAAAAACTACTGAACCGATTGCCGATTTCTATCCCGATATTCCCCCGGAATCAGGACTTAGGCTGGTGAAACCGCGGGGTGTAGCTAGTATAAGAATAAACTATACTCGTATTCTGGTGGTTTTTTTCACACGAGTGCTTACTGTTCGTACGTGTTTTTTTACGAGAAAATAAATAATGACAACGGCTGCACGATAAAGACGCACCATTAAAAATTGTCCGTAGGATAGTTGATAGATTCCAAGTTATTATCAAAGTCAGTCACGTTTTAGCGGACGAATCCATTTGGAGTAAAAATGACGGGATTGTTTTTAATTTTTGCAGGAGCAAGAGATAGAGGTGATTACGTATGTGGATCACGTGGAGGCGGAGGGTCCAGCAGCGGCGGCGGGCATGCGGGAGGGAGATGTCATCCTCTCCATCAACGGTATGGACGTGGAACGAGCCGACCACTCCGCCATCGTAGACACCATCAACGGCTGCGACTCGCGCATGCGCATGGTCGTCATCTTTGAGGATTGTGTCAGGAAGGTAGAACTACATCTCAAATATATCAACATTCAGCGAGCTCTACAATCAAAAGTGAGGGAACTGGAACAACTCACGATCCGCGAGCGGCATCTCTTTGACATTAATTGGAAAACTCACAGCTTGCCTTCACAGAAGAAGAAATCTTCGCCGGTCGATGTTATTTCTGATTCGGACGATAACGCCATCGGGGAAAGTATCAACAACGCATATTGTAGACCTACTTTGTCGAGTGAGAACGTTACTGCCGCGAAACCCCCTCAAGCTAATGTATTTATGTATCAATATCTAGATCCGAGATATGGTACGTGCCTTATACAACCAAATATACGCACAGGTAGTTTTGTGATAACAGTAGGCTCGCCGAGGAATCGACGAGATTGCCACCACTATGTCGTTAAAACTCAACAGGGCGAATGTCACAGAGCATCAGAAAACTACAAAGTGGCCAACGGCAAACATGGAAAGGGACATAAAAGTAATCACAGCCATAGCTGTGCCCCGTGCATGCCTGCTTACAATAACCAGGACGCTAATAGTTTAGAGGCTTACGATTTAGCGAGCCCGTGTTGCGATCCACATTGCGTACCCAATAGTAGGAAAAAAGTTAGGAGAAAGAAAGAGTGCTCAAAAGAGCATAAGCGAAAAGAAAAATGTCAGCAAGTTGATAAATCCACCCAAAAGCCAGATAGCGGTCCACATACGAGACCAAAGAAGGTGTGCCCCTCCGGTCATTGCTCTGGCCGATATCGTTATCTGACGACAGAGTCATCTCAAACTAGTCAATGCAGTCTTCAGTCATATGCTACTAGCAATGCGACGGTACAGTGTGATAACTCTGCTTCCAGTTACAGCACGTCTTTGAGTAGTGATACTCTCTTCTGGGATAATGATCGTTCAGAAAATAAATCTTCTCCAAAAATTCAATATCAAAGCGCACATTCTCATATAAAACCAAAATCTTGGGATAACTTGACTACGAAGGCGTTTGGAGGATACGGTTTCGGTTATGGATATTTGGACACAACTAACAAACATTCCAACCGTTCTAAGAGTCACGGACGAAATCATAGCGGTCGAAGCTCCCAGAGCCACCACGAATATCAGCACCACGCTCAGGAGAAACATTCACATCGCCAGAATCCCGTGCCTCAACATTACTCTGTTTATACTAGGAGTCATAGCCACTGTGCGCCTACCAAATCAACAGAGAGTCTGATCATGGTCCCCAAGTATCATTTAGAAAGCAGCGGCTCTGAAAGCAGGTTGGCATGTGACTGCGCAGCTGAGTCTGTCGAGTACTACCGGAGAGTGAGCACTAGCAAAAGTCCGGGAGAGCCGCATTCCAGCTCTTATTACACACAACATTTCATCTATCCTACGCATTCTTACAAAAAAAAAGGCTCTAATGTTAGCTCAGAAATTACAAGGTTGTAATCTATTCACATAGGTAGAAAATAACGTATTTATGCTCAATGTGGTTTAGGCCTAAAGGTTTATGACATCCCAATCAGGTTGTCTGTTTTGTACTCAAGCTTCTATATTATAAGGTCGCATTTCGAACTACCTAAATACAATGCTTTAGTATTCTTGTTATTTAACGTTTTAAAATAAATTTTAACCAATATTTTGACTATGGTGTATTTTTATTTTCTACAAGTATTTATTTGACTTACTATGTTAGTACGTTCGTTGGTTAGTTAGTGAGAGACATAATTGTCTAAACTGTAATTACTTCCATTATCATGACAATGCATGATAAGTAAGACCTGATTGTTTATTCGGGTTTGACTCCGGACAACGGAACTAGAAATAAATAAATATTGCACGTTACACACAGCGCATATTATACTTTTTTTTGTAAATACGTACACATGATACATAGAAAACACCCAGACCGGAAACAAATATTTATTTTTAAGCATAAATATACCTATGCACCCGGCGGGAATCGAACCCGCAGCCTTCGGCATTGCAGTCGGGCTTTCGCACGACGCCCTATACAGTCAACAGTACGGACACGAAATTTCGTATTTGAATTCAAATAAGGAAGCCCATCCATAAGGTAACTTGATGGTATACCTACACAAGACATAGTAACCACTGACGCATTCATCTATATAGTAACGCTAGCTATGCTCCACGCGGGTTCACACCCCTAAAGTTAGAAAACTACTGAGAGGTTTCAGAATCAGCGTAGTCAGGGCTCGGTATCAGCGGTATCGGTATCGGGCATATAAGATTTTACTACGATTCTATTCAAAAATGAGTGCTGAACAAAGACTTCAATTAAGGATACCTAATTAATTTATAAACCTCCGTTACTTTTTAGGGTTCCGAACCCAAAGAATAAAAACGGGACCCTATTACTGAGACTTCGCTGTCTGTCCGACTGTCACCAGGCTGTATGTCATAAACCATGATAGATATGATAGCTGACCTGAATTACAGTAGTCGGGTCGGGATTCATTTAAATGCCGATGAGTGCTACATCTAAGACCTGGTTATTGTAAGAATGAAATATCAAAATATCTTCATTCATTAGAACATATTCCCATGAATCATCTTAATTAATGTCATTTAGACTGTATTAAACGACTTGCAGAAATGATAGAAATTGTGGTTAAATCCCATACTATTATGAGTAAGTATAGCTTACCGGATAAGCAGATAGAGTCTATAGACAGTCGCGCGGTAGGCGCCATTGTTTTATTCTAGGTATGCAAAGATATTACATACCTACCCATGCGAAGTCGAGGCGAGTCGATAGTGTATAAATATAGAGCATCTTAAAGTACAAAATTATGACCTCGTTATCTAGAGCCGAGATATACCTACTTCCTGATATTAGATGTCAAATTGTGGCAAATTAGTTCGCTATCTCCGAAATTGGGTGGGTGAACTTAATTATCGTTTCGCGGGTTCATCTTAGGTTAGCGTCGGGGCCGGGTCAGATGGCGGAGAGTGCGCCTGGCGGGTGTAGTGCTACCTTCGCGGCAGACGGCCGCCGCGCACCACTGCATCGTCATGCGTCCAACCGCGCTCCCGAGGGAGCCTTCGCGCTTCCTCCTCTTCGCGACCATCCTGGCGATCATCGACAATCTTGCCGCTCATCATCCGACTAATGTAAGATAAATGGAGAATTAATCTTTTCGGATTTAGTGAACGTTTCAAGTGATGGAAGTGTGTTTTTTATTTTAAGCAATAATGTAATGTCTAATAAGGGCAGAAAATATTTTTAAATAAAAAAAACTAGTGACCTATTTCCGTGAGGTCAACCTGTTGCTGTTAGGTATTGACATAGTGTTCCTTATCTATTGATTGCAGTTTTACCTGACATGCAAATTTCCTAACGTAAAGGGATGTATCTCGTGGCGCATAAGTCAAGAAGATGCTGCTATTGTTGAGAGGAGCTTATCTTTAGGATCCGACCTAAGCTTGTACTGTGGCATTAGTGATTTGACTCCAGTGTCTCCTCGATTTAAATTTATACAGGTAATATTAAATGTAATTTGCTAAGCGTTACTTTTACGGCTACTAATAAGATAGGTAGAGCGATTGGGAGTTTGATTTCGAAAGCTAAGTACCTTATCTTCTCCCATGATACGCAGAATAGTCCGTTACGTTTGAATTAACATACAAAATAAGGAGGTACCTACCTACGTTGTTTGTCTGATTATTTCAATCGTTTCTCGAGTGTTTCCTAAGGTATTTACGGAAGCCAGCTCAGCGAATAACTTCTGTTTGTTGCATTATGAATTATGATATTAACGAAGCGAAGTAAAATACCTTATGCGTAAAAAGCGCAAAGCGATGTCACTTAGAGAGTTTTTGTCTTGTTGTATGTAATGCTTCACGCAAAAATTACTTATCCGATTTCAATACAATTTGTGATGGAATTTGAACTCGTTAGGACTTTACCTGGCAACTTACGGATTTTTTTTAGATGTAGTCCTATATTTTACGTTTAATACCTACTAGTAAGTTAAGGTATAAGTACGGATGCCAATTTAAAATGATAAAATAAAATCATTTACTCAAAAAAGCCATTTAGGTAGGTACACTTAACGTCTATTACGTTAATACTAATTTTTAAATTGAAAATGAAGTATAGTTATGTTTGTTTCATCTCTTCTACAAGTCATATTTTTCAACTGATTTTGATGAAAGTTGATAAAGATTTAATTTAATTGGTAATTTTTGATTGGTTAGGTATTTCTTCCAGAAAGGGGATTACTTTAAATATCCGTACATTAGATCCGTTTTCAATGATTCTTTTTTATTTGCAAGGTAATCTAGGGAGTAACTTTAAATTAGTCTTCTAGAGGATCTTCTATGTAATGAGCAGAATAGCTCTTCTAAGTAGGTACAGTAAAATGTCAACTTTTCGACTTCTCCCTATATGTGCAAGGTACTATATTGGTGCTCCTGGAACTACGTTTTCGTCACAAAGTCCTCACTTGGATACCTGATGCTTTTTTGAATATAAAAATTGATGTAGGTAGGTATATTAATTGTTGGTTAAATATATAATTATGTAGGTCCTTCCTATAAAATGTTCGCAAGGACAACTTTTCGCAGAACGACTAGTACCTAGAACTAAATTTAAGTACATAATTATTCAAATATTTTATTAAACTATTTACTTCGAATTATCTTTTCTCCAACGTATTTAGGCGATAACTGATTTTGTCAAGGTTACATACGTTTCCTTGGCCCGCGTTTCACAATTATTGTATGTCGTCTAAATAGGAATACTTAATTAAGTCAAGGCAATCAATTGATTTAAACTTTGTTTATTGACATCTATTGTTTCATTAATATTTCGTAACAGGTAAAGCAATTCAGTGATGAGACAAAGGAAATGTTTTGTAAAACGACCGACGTGATCATAAAAGAGAGCACGTGGAGTTTGGAAGGCGCTGGCGTACACCGAGTCCGCCGAGAAGCCGCCTTCGTTCCGAGAGGAAGATACAGAGGGCAGACACAATCGCAGTACTTGGCAATTGACCGAGGTAACGGGAAGGATGAGGGCAAAGCAGAAGCTCATTCAGATGCTGATTCATCAAGGGCGAGTGTCAGTAAGTATTTTAATAATAAATCATTAATAAGATATAACTTTTACAGAGGAGACGGTCGAATAATTTTTTTATTAGATTCGCCGACGGATAACAAATAAACTTTAAAATGGAAAATGAATTACTAACACAGCATTTTGTTCCATTCATAGGTGGAAATAGTGGCATGGGTCAAGCACAGAGTCAAACTATGTATGATCCGAGTTGCGATGAATGTGTGGGTGGACGTAGATCAGAAGAAGCAGAAAGCTTAAGACGCGGTTCAGGGTCTCCGTAAGTTTCTGTTTAATTTTGGATCACATGATTTTTCTAACGATAAGCTTTCCTGACAATAAATGTTTTTATTTTCAGTTTGGCTACAGAACCAAATATATATGGACCAAACCAGCGAGGTTAGCACCCCACAAATTACGGATATCTTTAAAGTTTAATTTTTTTTTAAATCTTTAGTCAGGACACAGAGATATATTTATTACAAAGGTTTCCACCAAAGTTCTAAAATTATGAATAACCAAATGTTTTGCTATTACTATTAGTTCTTGAACTTTTTAATAAAAGCATTCTTAGAAGTGTAACGGTCGCAGAATCTAACTTATAATTAATGATTTTAGGACAGGGAGGGTCCGGCGGATCGGGTGGGGGGCCTGGAAATTATGGGCACGGGCAAGAAGGGCCTAATGGAGGCTCAGGAGTCTATGGTCCTCGCCAAACTGGAAACCCTGGAGGTTACGGACCTGGGCAAGGGGCATCTACTGGAGGAGGCGGAGGATATGGCCCGAGTCCAGGACAAAATGGAGGTGTTGGTGGTAACGGGCCAGGTCAAGGATCTTCAGCAGGGAACTATAGACCCGGACAAGGAGGCTCTAATGGAAGCACTGGGGGGTATGGACCAAGCCAAGGAGGTCCTTTTGGAGAAGGCGGAAGTAGTGGGGGACCAAATGGAGGCACAGCAGGATATAGCCCAGCTCAAGGTGGACCAAATGGAGGTACGGGAGGGTATAACCCTGGTCAGGGGGGACCAAATGGCGGCACAGGAGGGTATAGCCCTGGACAGGGTGGACCAAATGGAGGCACAGGAGGATATAGCCCAGGTCAGGGTGGACCAAATGGAGGCACGGGAGGTTATAGCCCGGGTCATGGTGGACCAAATGGAGGCACAGGAGGATATAGCCCAGGTCAGGGTGGACCAAATGGAGGCACAGGAGGATATAGCCCAGGTCAAGGTGGACCAAATGGAGGCACGGGAGGGTATAGCCCAGGTCAAGGTGGACCAAATGGAGGCACGGGAGGGTATAGCCATGGTCAGGGGGGACCAAATGGAGGCACAGGAGGATATAGACCAGGTCACGGTGGACCAAATGGAGGCACAGGAGGATATAGCCCAGGTCAAGGTGGACCAAATGGAGGCACCGGAGGATATAACCCAGGTCAAAGTGGACCAAATGGAGGCACGGGAGGGTATAGCCCTGGTCAGGGGGGACCAAATAGAGGCACAGGAGGATATAGCCCTGGACAGGGTAGACCAAATGGAGGCACAGGAGGATATAGCCCAGGTCAGGGTGGACCTAATGGAGGCACAGGAGGATATAGCCCGGGTCAAGGTGGACCAAATGGAAGCACGGGAGGATATATCCCTGGACAGGGTGGACCAAATGGAGGCACAGGAGGATATAGCCCAGGTCAAGGTGGACCAAATGGAGGCACGGGAGGGTATAGCCCGGGTCAGGGGGGACCAAATGCAGTCACGGGAGGGTATAGCCCGGGTCAGGGGGGACCAAATGGAGGCACAGGAGGATATAGCCCAGGTCAGGGTGGACCAAATGGAGGCACGGGAGGATATAGCCCTGGAGAGGGTGGACCAAATGGAGGCGCAGGAGGATATAGCACAGGTCAGGGTGGACCAAATGGAGGCACGGGAGGATATAGCCCTGGTCAGGGAGGACCTAATGGTGGTCCCTCAGGAGGGAATGGAGGATATGGCCCTGGTCAAGGTGGGCCATCTGGAGGAAGTGTAAGGTATGGCCCAGGGCAAGGACGCCCAACTGGGGGGATTTCAGGATATGGCCCTCGTCCGAGCGTCCCAAGTGGAGGAAGTGGAGTATATGGCCCAACAAGCAGTGGTGGACCTAACTATATTTGTTGCATTTTAGATCCAAACAACAATCCGCAGTACTTGCGATTGGGTGGTAATGCAGTTCCAAGTCTTTATGGTAATTATGGTAGCGGAGTAAATGGGAGACCGTTTGATGCTACAGGAGGAACACAAGGTATAGCTGGGGGATCCGGGGGACCTTACGGTACAAATGGGGGAGGTGTTGGTGGATCTTATGGAACCACTGGAGACATGGGAGGACCACAAGGCACAGCTGGGGGTGCAGGGGGACCGTATGGCACCGTTGGTGGAACCGGAGGACCTTACAGTACTACTGGAGGAATTGAAGGGCCACAAGGCACAGCTGGGAGTGGAGGAGGACCATATGGCACCGTTGGTGGAACTGGAGGACCATACAGTACTACCGGAGGCGTTGGAGGACCACAAGGCACAGCTGGTGGTGGAACCGGAGGGCCCTATGGTACAACTGGGGGAGCAGGTGGACCGTACGGCACTACTGGTGGTGTTGGGGGACCACATGGCACAGCTGGCGGCACCGGGGGACCATATGGTACAACAGGGGGAGTAAATGGACCGTATGGTTCTAATGGAGGTGCTGGAGGACCTCAAGGTACGGCTGGTGGAACCGGAGGTACAACTGATGGAGCAGGTGGACCGTACGGCACAACTGGGGGTGTTGGAGGACCACATGGCACTTCTGGCGGAACCGGGGGACCATACGGTACAACAGGAGAAGTAAGTGGACCGTACGGTACAAATGGTGTATCACAAAGGCCAGCTGGTGGTGCAGAAGGAACATATGGCACAGTTGGTGGAAGTGGAGGACCATACGTTACATCTGGAGGACAAGGTGGACCATATGGTACTACAGGAGGGGCTGGAGGGCCACAACATCCAGGTGGAGTTGTCGGGGGACCATACGGTACCGGTGGAGGTGCAGGTGGACCATATAATGGAGGTCAAGGCACTGTTGGTGGAACCGGGGGACCTTACGGCACAAATGGGGGAGCAGGTGGACCATATGGTACTTCAGGAGGATCTGGAGGACCACAAGGCACAGCTGGGAATGGCGGAGGTCCAACTGGAGGTGTTGGCGGACCATATGGTACTACCGGAGGATCGAATAATAACAACGTGCCCTACGGAACTAATGGACACGCAGGGGAACCCTATGGATCGACAGTAGGCAACAATGGTGTAAATGGCAATGGTCCTTATGGTACAGGTACACAAGGGAATTATGGAACCGGTGCTGTACCTAATTCTGGAGGTTATGATAACGGACCATCTGGGGGACCTACAGGGCCATACGATCCAACACGAAGTCAAGGTCAAAATGGCTACGGACAGATACCTAATGGAAATACAGTAGGCGGTGGCACCAACGGAGAATACAATGGGAATGGATACCCTCAGATATTTAATCAAGGACAAGGATCCACGGGTGGTGGACAGCAGGTGTGTTTTCCTTTCAATATATTTTAACTTCCTATTCAATTTCTCGTTAAATTGTTGTTTTCATTTGTAATGTATGTATTCATACCTGTACCTACTGTTTGGCTATACTAATATTATGAAGAGGTAACGTTGGTAACGTGCATGTATGTATATTGGGGTAATCTCGGAAACCACTGGCCCAATTTCAAAACTTCTGTTACCAATAGAAAGCCATACAGGATACTTTTGATCCCGATATTCCCGTGGGATCGGGACTTACACGGTGACACCGTGGGAAGCAGCTAGTATTCTATACCATTATTGTACATTGCGATGTAAGAAATACTAATCATTTTATTATCTCTCCAGATACCTGGCCAAACTACAGACAATGCAGGTAGGTTAATCTGAGGATCGTATATTTATAAACATGACAATAAAATGTATAATATTTTATAAATAAATATTTCACAACGTTACACACAGCGCAATCTAGCCCCAAACTAAGCACTAGGCTTGTACTATGGGTACTAGACAACGGATATACTACATATTATACTTTTTTTTTTTTTTTTGTAATACATACATATGATACATAGAATACACTGAATATCCCATGTCTTCGGACCGTGGTGAGTCCTAGGACATGTTGGTTTCCTCACGATGTTTTTCCTTCACCGTAAGAGCGATGTTATTAGCGCACATACCTTTTTCTTAAAGAAAAAGACATTGGTGCGCGGTCGGTCTGGATTCGAACCCACGACTCTCAGAATGAAAGCCGGGGTATCTACCACTAGACCAACACCGCTCTTAAGGTCATCTCATATTAGGTCATTACATATGAAATTGGCGTTTTGTAAGGGAGGAACATAAAGTCTTTTTTTTTATAATAATATATTTATTTAATCAAAGTATGTACCATTGCTATCTATGCACTTTTGCCATCTCATAGGTAGTTCATTGATCCCTTTACTAAAAAAACCATTAGGACGAGAATCAATGAAATCTTTGAAGGCGCTTTGGACTGCCCCATCGGAGTTGAATTTTTTCCCTTGCAAGAAGTTATGAAAATTTCGAAAAAAATAGTAATCTGTTGGAGCCAGGTCCGGGGAGTACGGTGGATGTCTTAGACATTCCAATTGAAGCTCCTCTAATTTGGCAGCCGTCTGTTGTGCAGTGTGTGGTCTAGCGTTGTCTTGAAGCAGCAGTGGCCTAGAGCGATTGACCAACCTCGGTTGTTTAGCAGCTAGCTTTTCCATCATGGTTTGCAGTTGCTGACAATAGATATCTGCTGTAATCGTCTGGCCAGATTTAAGAAAGCTGTAGTGAACGACACCGGCACTAGTCCACCAAACGCTCACAAGTAACTTTTTTTGAGTCAATTTTCGCTTGGGGCAGGATTTGGCTGGTTCGCCAGGATTCAGGCATTGCGATGAGCGTTTCCGATTATCGTACAGGATCCACTTTTCATCACAGGTAATGATCCGATTTAAAATCCCTTCATTATTGTGCCGGTTGAGTAATGTAACGCAGCAGTTGACGCGCGTTTGTCGGTTTGCTGCACTCAATTCATGAGGTACCCACCTTTCAAGCGGATTAAAACAGTTTTATCACTAACACCGCAGCCTGCAGCTAAATCGGACGTGGTTTGCGATGGATCTGCTTCCACAATAGCTTTCAATTCTTCATTAGCAACTTTAGTCTCCGGCCGTCCACGGGGCTTGTTCTGCAGGTCGAAATTTCCAGAACGAAAACGATGGAACCAAAAACGCACTGTGTTTTCTTTTGCGACACCGCCGCCATACACATCATTAATCCTTCGAGCCGTTTCTGGAGCACTGCACGGTGGAACTCGTACTCGTAAATAACGCGATATTTCAAGTTTTCCATTTTGTAAACAACTTGACGCAAAGAAAAAACCAAACGAAGACAAATCAAATGAATTACGGTTTTCGAAATACAAATGTATGAATAAATTGCTGTATAAATTTGAAATTGGAATCCCTAACCAAAGAAGAGATATTTGAGATCAAAGTGGCCAGTACGACAAAACGCCAATTTCATATGTAAGGACCTAATATTTTATAAAACATTTTAGTACTTATTATGAGGTGTATAAATTTTACGAATTTCATTAAAGTATAACTTTATCGTGCTATAGAGTAGGTTAAAAGTTGCTTGGTTTCCATTTTAGAAGTCAGTTCAGTTAAACAAAATCTATATCTTCTTCTTCTATTATATAAAAATCAATCCCTATTTCCCTTGGTCACGGCATCACACTTAAACTTTTAGACATATTTCGATAATATGAATTCTGAAATCAGGCAGTTTTAATGGGTAGAATCAGATTGTAGCTGTTAAGGGTGCTAGTAAACAACTATAATTAATGAGTTATGATTTAATGAATGACAACTACTTGCGACACATTACAAACCTTTATATGAATCATTAATCCAAGCAAGATTATTTTCTAGGTGTGCCGCAAAATGTTATAGAACCCAACTCTGCTTTTGGTACTGATGACGATGATTCTGAAGCGGAAGCAAGTGTATCACAGTCAGCAAACGGAACTATAGCGAATGCGTCGTCAAGAGGAGGAAACGATAAAGGACGAGCCCAAACAAACGTACATGGTGCATATACTGGTAGTGGATCCTTTTCGGCTCAAGCAGAAATTTCCAGCGACAACAAAGCTGCTCTTAGTGAAGTAACAGGAGACAAAAAGGGAGCACAAAGTACTGCGCAAGGCAGTGGCAAAAATAATAAATCCCAAGCTAATGTTCAACTGGGTTCAGAAACGGGATCAATATTAACAGGTTCACAAAGTGAAGGAGCGATGCATTCATCTAATACACAAGTCCAAGGTAGTGTAAAAGGGGGAATGGCTGACGCTCAAGCACGTGGTCCAGGAAGCACATCGTCACAAGCACAAATTGGATTCACACCTTATAAACAAGGAGACAAGTCACACGATACTCAAAAGATTCCTTTCGTCGGAGGAGGAACATCTTCAGCTCAATCAAATAGTCGTACTGGTCAATCACAAGCTCAGCTTCACGGAACATTCAAGTACGGTATAACCTACAATGGAGCCGCTCAGTCAGGGGCCAGTTTAAACAAAGACGCCGTCTTTCCCAATAGACTACCTTTCGATAAAATTGACGTGTATGATGAAAGTAATAAAAACATTAATGTAGACTTATTAAGTACAGACAAACCAGTCGAATCTGAAAGTGAAGCCCCTCCCACGGAGATAGTTCCTTTTGATTCATCGTTTTACACTACAGTCGGTACGGATGTGTTGGAAGATAAAACATTGAACAGCAACAGTAATTTATACGAAGACGGTCATACTCATTTAGATCATCATAAAACCGAAGCAGAGCTTATAACACCTACTAGAATCCCTCCTGTAGAGGGTAGGCGTTCATTCCAAACCACTTACAGTACTAATAATGCTGATTATGAATATACAACTGATAAAGACGACCCTTCACCAGACGAGTATGATGTAGACGATGGCTTTGGTGACGAACAAAATGATTTCAATAACTATAACGAATTACCTCATGACGCAGAAACTCACCAGTCACTAAACAGTCCTAGAAGAAAAGGATTAGATTTTAAACAAAGCACAGGAGGAAACACGCAACATATAGTATTAGGTTCATTACGAGATCACGATGCTCAAATAACACAACATAATTCAGAGCGTCCAGATGAAAGAAGGGTATATCAGCCAGGAGAACGTGTACCAGGCACTGGAGGTTATACGATTCCCCGCGGATTTACCGGAAGCGTCAAATCAGTTGCTTCTAAAGATAAAACGTATGTGATTGGATCGAAAGATTCACCGTCACAAGCTCAGACAGTTACGTTGACGCCAGGCACGGGTAAAGTTAAATATACGAATTCTTATCCATCATACGGAAGAGCTATTCATCCTAAAGATTTAAGATCACTCTCAAGTCCTAAATCGGATGATGATAAATATTTATCTGTTTCAAAATCAGTAACGCGTTCCCTCGATGACCAAAATAATGTAAGGAAACAATATTCGCACACATACTACACTAAATCGTCATCGTGCGGTTACTTTACATTTACGTGTACTATGGTCAGCGGTGCTGATGGAAGAAAAAAGGTTTGTCGACCAAAGATTCCTACTAATCCGGACGGTACACCCATCAGGTGCTAGAAGTTTATAGCTTTAGTTAGATGATTAAGTTGTCGATAGCAAATATTGTAAACTTTTATCATGGTTATGGAGAGTTAATAAATAAATTACATTGTAAGAATTTGTTATTTACAAATTCTTACAATGTAATTTATTTATGTATGTATGTAGCTAAATGGTGGAGGAGACAAGTAGCATAACGTATTCACAAACTGCAGTTACAAACTTGACTAACCATGTCGTTTAATCTTGATATAAAATAAACATAAAATTATGTTTTTACGTAAGTGTTTTATGCACCAGTGTAACATTACGAAAACGAAAATAAATTTGCCAAATTAAAGGATATCTTAAATCAGCTTTTGTTGCATTGAATACCTTATGTATTACTTATAATATGATATTTACAGCATATGTGAATATAGTTTGTAATGTTTATCTAGTTGTGTCTGTGTAATAAAATTAATTTAACTCTAAATAAGTAATATTGTTTACTTTCAGGTATATTTCCTATTATCAGTAATATTATAAAAGTGAAGTTTGTGTGGATGTATGCATGCATCCTCTCTCCCTTCACACAAAAACCGCTGAGCCGATTGCGACGAAATGTAGATCGAGATATGACACGTTCAGTACCATGTAGATTGTAGATAGTAGATTTTTTGTCCTGGTATTTCCAAGGGATCGGAAGGGATCGCTAGTTAGTTACAAAATAATTAAAACACGGCGAAGTTATTACAATGACATTTTAATATCTCGAATAATTTCTGGTAAGTTTCGATTTATATTTTAGAATTTGTGACATTTAGATTTTACGACAATAACAAGTAAAATTTTAAACAGATACCTACATAACTTGGACACTACAATTTTATTTGTCTTTTCTAAAATATTATTTTAATTAGTTCAATAATTTATATTAGATGCGCATTAGTGTTCTAGAATATAGGTATATATGTAATACTTGTATTTGATATAGTACAAATTAAAACTAGAGGATTTAAAAAAAAATAAGTACTTTATCAGTCGTGATTGTGTGAACAAAACAGGCAGTGTGTTAGTTTCTTTGGGACCAGGTTTACAAAAGGAATGTTGACTATATTTTGGTGTTAGATATACTATCTGCGGTTTAGTTTGTAAGTAATGTTTTAGAAACCAGTTAAAACAAAATATTCTTAAAATCACGTTTTACATGAAAAAAACGTTGTTTACGTGTTTTAGGAGAATCCATATTGGAAACTATCGTGTACAAGGACAAAATTGTACTGCAAATACAATCAACATTCCAATTTCTCATTTTAAAGTTCTAATCAGCAAACATTCGCATAATATAGGTAATAGGTATCCATACTTATACAATATTAAGGAGTACCTAACAAAAATTATGTAGGTACTTTAGTTTTCTTTTCAACAGCCTTACTGTAAGTTACTTATAATCAGATGGTTTCAAAGAGAATTAAATTTTATGGCGACATAAATATATCACAAAATAATGACACATGGAAAAGGTACTAAAAGGTAGGTACACTACTTATCCTTACTACAAACCAAACTAAGGCTCACTTGCACACCTGTTTAGATAAAATTAACTTACTAGTCCGGAATAGATAAATTGAAGTACGACATTATAAATTATAACCGACTAGCTGACCCGACAGACGTTGTCCTGTCGTTTAGTATAAAAAAATGGCTATCTATCTTCATACCAAAATTCATCAAAATCGGTTCAGTATTTTTTCTTTCATAAGAACCTTCTCCTGACAATAGCAAACACAACAAAAAAAGAATTATCGAAATCGGTTCGTGCGTTCTCGAGTTATAGCGTCAGGAAGGAAAACCCGACTTATTTTTATATAGTAGATTTATATTATGACATACATATGGATATGGATGGTCTTTAGTGAATTAAACAACATTTATAGGTAAAAAATAATTTGAAAAATTAATTACGAAGTTCATATTTATTTATGCTATTTTCTGACGTATTTTCATAAACATTTTTTTAAATATTCTTATTCATTTAGCGGTAGAACATTTTAAATGTTCTACCGATAAATGTCGTATTTCATGGATATGGATACGGTCATGGACCGACATGTTGTATTGTTGTATCATATTATGTATATATTATATTGTATTATTTGCTATTTTGTTTTAGCTAATCCGGATTAGTTCGTTCGATGTAGCTGTGCAATCCAGCCTAAGTAATTTGGTAAGAACTACACTTAAGTTACAGTATTAAGAATAAATTAAAGCAGAAAAGATATTAATGTACTTAAGTAAACAAAGTAGGTGCATTAAATTCTAAGAGTTAAATTAAAATAAATTAAACAAGTCGTTCAGTCTACCATGGAATGCATAAAGGTAACATTGGTTAAACCAGTAAATATACGAAGTGTATACAGATTAAGTACAAAGTTGCTAAGAAGTCGATAAAATAGGAATTTCAAATACAGTGACCAAAGAAATATCGAAATACTGTAATTTATTTTAATAATCGTTTTAAGTACTTACTCGACTACGATGGCTCATAAATAATACTATAATAGTAAATACCTACTTAAAACAAAAATGGCAATTATTAAATATACACTAACAATATCTTATGAAAATAAATATGTAAAAGGTCATATAGCTACACATCTATTAATAACTACAATACTTTAGGGTTTAGAGCTTAATAGAACACCATAAAGTAAACATCGAAGGGTTTCACTTTCTAAATCAGAACAAATTGTTTTGGAATATAATTTTCCGTTTTTGAATACGTGGACATCGAGGAACTATCAGTATTATTTATTACCTACTATGATTAAATAGAAAAGTTCAACAACGTTTTTTTGTATTTTGTGCGGTATTATATATTTAGGATATTAAATGTAAAGTAATATCAAAAATGTCTACAATCTAGATCAAAAACGAATATTTAACCTAGTATAAAATGTGCATTTTTATAAAAGTCAGTATATAAAAGAATCTTTTATAGCTCTTCTTCATAAACGTTCAATAAGAACACTTGAAGTTAAATTTGTCATGTAAGTCATGTCCCTATCGCGCCCGAGAACTTTTGGCAGTTTTAGCGGCAACAGAAATACATCATCTGTGAAAATTTCAACTATTTACCTATAATGGGTTCATGAGATACACCTTTACTTATACTAATTATTTATTTTATTGTATATGTTTATACATTTGCTATGGATGCTATGCTTTTGCTATGTATGCTATATAATGTAAATAAATACCAGGATTAACGATGTATTATTAGGAACACAGAAAAGCAAAAACGGAAGAAATCTGAGTTTGTGTTAAATACAAAAACACAACTCTATGTTTTATTATGCAATCTTGTATTATTTTAGAATAGGTATCTATCTCAAGAACGCGGTGACTGTTACCATTTCCATACAAACTTAATACCAAAATAAATTATGAAAAATTTAGTTTTCTACCTTAATATCGATATTATTCGGATTAAGATTTTACTTTTAAAGGGTCCTCACCACAAGGTTTTCCAAAATATTCATTCGAAATGAAATAAAACGGAGAAACTTTTTTTTTTCATTTTTACAGTGTAATTTCGGATGTCACAAGTGTAAACTTATTGTGACATCCGAAGGGCAGCTACGACGCTGGCACGAGCACTTCACGGATATCTTCCGCACCCCCGATGATCCCACCACTACACCGCCTGCAGGAGCACTGCCTCACAGGACCCTGCTAGAAATTGACTGCTCCCCACCGACTGGAAGTGAAGTGCTTAACGCACTCCGCACACTCAAGAATGGCAAAGCCCCAGGAGTCGACCTCATCGCCGCAGAAATGCTGAAAGCAGACTTGGCTTCAGCTGCAAACGCCCTAACGCCCTTGCTGCAGCGCATCTGGAGGGACGAGGAGTTACCGGACGACTGGAACAAAGGCCTTCTCATCACCGTGCCAAAAAAGGGAGATCTCAGTCAATGCTGTAATTGGAGAGGCATCACTTTGCTTTCGATTCCGTCCAAGGTATTCTGCAAAGTTATCTTGGATAGACTATCGAAGGCCGTCGACCCTCTCATTCGCAGTGAGCAGGCAGGCTTGCGCAGCTCCGACCCATATGGCAGTCACGGAAACTGACACGGAGAGTCAAGCTCAAAATATTCCGGTCCAACGTGAAGACCGTTCTGCTGTATGGGTGCGAGACGTGGAAGGTCACCAAGGACATCTCTCGCCAGCTCCAAGTCTTCGTCAACCGATGCCTTCGAAGGATCCTCGGTATTTACTGGCCCGACACAATCTCCAACCTACAACTCTGGGAGCGCTGCAGTGAGAGTCCGATCGACCAGCAGATCAAACGCCGCAAATGGAGCTGGATAGGCCACACTCTCCGAAGGGAGTCCAACCACATCCCGAGGCAAGTCCTAGACTGGAACCCCCAAGGAAAGCGCAAACGTGGTCGCCCGAAACAAACCTGGCGGCGGACAATTACTGACGAAGCGAAGGCCATCGGAAAGACTTGGAGCGAAATAAAACGAGAAGCTCAAGACAGAACGGGATGGAGATGCACTGTGGACGCCCTCTGCCCCAGCTGGGGGACATAGGACTATAAGTCAAGTAAGTCACAGTGTAAATTACTTTTTATTGGGAATAATTATAAAACAAATGAGATGTAAACTAGTAATTTACGCTGGAAAAATGAAATAAATGTTTCTCGGTTTTAGTTCATTTCGAATGAATATTTTGGAAAACCTTGTGGTGGGGACCCTTTAAAAGTAAAATCTTAATCCGAATAATATCGATATTAAGGTAGAAAACTAAATTTTTCATAATTTATTTTGGTATTAAGTTTGTATGGAAATGGTAACAGTCGCCACGTTCTTAAGTGTTCTCATTTTGGCATCATATTCTGTCATAGGATCATTATGGCCATAACATAACTATTGTACATTTTGACGATGGTAAATTTTACTTGAGTTAATATTAGACTTTACTTATTTGAGTCCTTGGGCGCACTTATGTAAATGACAAATGACTGTCACAAAACAAATGTTCAATAAAGTATGCTTAATGAATGTTTATGGATAAGAGATTATATTTATAGGTAAACCTACTATAGTTAAAAATGTATGTTGGAATAAAAGACAAAAAATGTATACTCAGATGAAAAAAACTAATTTTAAGGTAACAAAAACGTTGTACAATTATTCTATTTTAAAATTATTGTTTTCTCTAAGCACTAACGCGGGTAAAGGCAGGGCGCAGCATAAAAGGAATATGAGATGACAGCAAAATCGACAAAAGAACACAATCAACGAATTTGCTTTTCTAATACTCATTAAGAACAGAAACTTGTGGTTGGAATTGATAGTGGAATCACGCATATGTTTACTTTAATTATGATATTACTACGCAGTTGAGATTTCGCAATATGATAATAATCTATGATATATTACAAATCTTATGTTTTATTCATTTTTAGTAGTCATATAAAACACTACCGGACCGTTGTTCGGTACACAATAATTTGAATTCGAATGTAATAATCTAATGCCTACCTAAAGTAGTATATGAAACTAAATGATTAGGTCCCTAACAATAAGTTTGCAACATGCAGGAGATTCGATACATATTTGATATATTATGATTCGCCAAATACAACAAAAGTACCTACTTACCTTTACGCAACTTACTTACACACCAATATCGATAGAGTTCGCTTGCATGCACACATTATAAATTAACGAGACATGAGATCAATTTTCGAGTATAAACAGGTTAACACGAATCTTTTAAATTATTTTCTATAAACTATCCTATATTACGAGATTCAATAAAATGGCGAAATACTTGAAATGTAAATACTGCAGTGTAAGGAACTTGGATTTAGATGGCCTCATTAACATTTTGCAATTAATTTATTGGAACTAAAGATATTATATTAAATATCTATCTATGATATCTATGAACTTATCTAAACCGTAGCAAATCCCATAGTTACAAGATTCAATCAATCCACATACGTGACTATACGTTACTTAACGTTAGTGATACGTAACTAAACCAATATTGTGATCAATTATTATCAGAACCCTTATTCTATTCATGGGAACTAGATGATTCTAATCGACGATCATCTAAGATACGGTGGGCTATTTAATATAACATATTATATTTCAATTAGTATATCATTCACTAATTTTATTATAGATAATCTTCCTCCGATTAAAATCAGATCTAAGATTAACCCTGCTACACAAGATGAGTCTTATAATCGATATTTGTATGGATTAGACATAATTCAACGATAAGTAATGTGGTTTTGCATTAGACATTTCGTTGGCTATATTTATGTCAAATGCGTACAAAAAAAGGTACCGATTAACGATTTTGATGATGGCAAGGAACATAATAGGCATCCAAGCCTAATAGATAGAGAGCATTCGTATAAGGTGTGCAACTGTGCAGTTAATATCGGCAATGGTTTGTTTCCGGTGGCCCAGCCACAGTGAATGAAGAATGTCGGCGACGTGCAGAGTTATTTACTCACGAAATGTACTTTTAGCTCGAGCCACGCAGTCGCTTCAACCTTTCCTTCTCCAAATTGTCAACAGGTGGCTCGCGTTCGAACGAAGTCAGCTCGAGAGCTGAAAAAACAATGATTAAATCTTACACAAACTGTATTTATCCAACTAAAATTCGAGGTTTAATGTACGATAAAAAAAATGTTTATTTGATAGGTGTAGAAGTGAAGATATTTCATATTGTGTACATTGATATTATTTGTTTCTCATTCACGTACCTAGTTCAGTGAGCGTTTGCCGATCGTTTAGGTACCGCCAAACGGCATGATGTGCCGGCTGCGGCGCGGCGGCCGGAGGCTCGTCTGTCGTCAGGCGTCGCGCCGCCAGCTGGCTACTGACGTGCCGGCTCAGCAACACACACTTCTCGAAGTTCACTCGGTTGCCTGATAACCTGAAAGTTATTCAACATGTTACGATATTAGATAGAGCGGTGTTGGTCTAGTGGTAGATACCCCGGCTTTCATTCCAAGAGTCGTGGGTTCGAATCTAGGCCGACCGCGCACCAATGTCTTTTTCTTTAAGAAAAAGGTATGTGCGCTAATAACATCGCTCTTACGGTGAAGGAAAAACATCGTAAGGAAACCAACATGTCCTAGGACTCACCACGGTCCGAAGACATGGGATATTCAGTGTTTTCTATGTATCAAATGTATGTATTTACAAAAAAAAAGTATAATATGTAGTATATCCGTTGTCTAGTACCCATAGTACAAGCCTAGTGCTTAGTTTGGGGCTAGATTGCGCTGTGTGTAACGTCGTGCAATATTTATTTATTATTTATTATTATTATATGCTGGACAAGTCACGTTCGTCTATTAGGTAACAGATGGTTGCTAAATGCAATGTTGGAACTTCTTAAAAAACGTACTTTGATGGTGAGCCTTGGTTAGCGAAATGCAAATCTCGACAGGTAACGGACAGCAATGGTACGGCCGTTTCCGTGGGTGCGGCTGCCAATGCTGCTCTGTATCTGAAAACCACAACACACTTTAGTAACTACTTGTTATATAATTGAAAAGGAGACTTTCTAGAATTAAAATATAATGTAGAAAAACATTTGACTTTTATTCTGTTCTTCTAAGGCCAATGTCATAAAATGTTCGATTAGACTGGCAAACTGACTAGGTAATATGTAAAACAGCAATAAGACCATTAATAAAAAATACCTTGCGTGATTCCCACTGGGTTCGACACAAAGTTCCAGCTGTCGCAATTGTTGTCCACACACACCAGAGGTACGGCTCCACTGAAATACAAGTGATAATGATAGGAAAAATATCAATTTAACTAATTTACATTATTGATTTGAATTTAATAAGTTACCGTTTTCTTAAGTCGCGAAATAGGCGACATGTTCAATGCGCTGATAATAGCCATCAAAGAGTTGAAGTTGCCCAAGTTGAAGCATTCTCTAGCAGTCATCACCCATTGTTCGATGACACGAGCCCTGTATTTGCTTTTCACAGACTAAAAAACAAATTAAAATGAATAAAATCTGTTTTTAATGCATCATAATCTTATTAGAATCAAGTCAAATTACCTTTAGAATATCAGTTGCAACCAAATAACTCAATCTGTTGAACCAGTCTGCGTATGCTTCTAAGTTTCGCGTACTTTTCGTTTCGATATGGTGTAGATTGATGGAACCTTTGCTACATGAGGATGTAGACTGCAGGGGCTGAGACGGTGCGAATGTTTGTACAAACTCTTCCGGACCCACAAAAGAAAGCCTGTGTAGCTCTACTACTGTCAATTGATTTGCTAGTTCCACTGGAGTTAGACCGAGCGTTAAGATATCTCCCTGAAACATACCAATCATTAGTTATTCACAAACTGTTATATTGACTATAAATATAATTTACTAGCTGTGTCCCGCGGTTTTACCCGCGTTCCGATCCCGTGGGAATTTTCAATAATCCTTTCTTATCGGATATCTAGATTACATAAAGAACACACTGTCCGAATTTCAGCCCTCTACTATCAGCGGTTTAGGCTGTACGTTGATCAGTCATTCAGTCAGTCAGTCAGTCAGGACAAAGCCTTTTATAGATATAGATTGTGAGATTTATTTCCCAGTGTCAAACTGTATTATTAATTACTAGCAGCTCCCCGCGGTTTCACCCGCATAAGTCCCGATCCCGTGGGAATATCGGGATCAAAAGTAGCCTATAGCCTTCCTCAATAAATGGACTATCCAACCTCGAAAGAATTTTTCAAATCGGACCAGTGGTTCCTGAGATTAGCGCGTTCAAACAAACAAACAAACTCTTCCGCTTTATAATAGTAATAGATAGAAGATGTACAAAATCTTATTTATTTATCAATAAATCGACTAACTTGAGCCACTTGATCAACCGAAGGGACTTGTGGCACGTCAATAAGTGTTTCTTCATACTGTTCTAAAGCAGTTAATTTGTCAAGAAGCTTCTCTAACGTTGTCGACATCTCCACCCTTACTGAAGCCATATGTTCCGCAGCACACCTACAAAAAGTAAATACATATATAGTAGTATTTGACTATGTAGTAAGCTTATGTAGGCTTGCAATTTTATATTTATTTATGTAGTCTTAGCTCCTAGATCGGAGAACACCTTACCGCTGCGTTATACTGCGAACAAGGGCCATGACTCTGTCATCACGGAAGTCATAGGGGAACATGCTGGTCCACTGTGCCAATACTCTCACCAACGATATCATATCATTTAGCTCTCTTTCTACTAAATCTTTTACTTCATTTTTACCCTAAAACACATTATTTTTGTAAATAAATATACTTAATCACAATATATAAGGTTTATATAACAACAGAATAAAAATAAATATTACAATTTTATCATAATTCTTGAAGTATTTTTTGCATAGTTTGTTAAGTAGTTCATGAGGTTTGACATATAAACGTGAGCATAATAGAAACGTGAATGTGAAGGATTTATTGGCTCCCGGCCGTAACATATCGACCAATGAATCAAATGTAGCACAGATGATCTGCCCATCCTTGAGCTCTACATCAGGCTTCTCCGGTGGGCAATTCACATATGGAAGGGCAGCTATAGCCTTAACTCCGGGAGTAATTACTGATGGCAACTGCAACAAAACACGCAACAAATGTTTATTTGTTTAAAATATTGGTTTCTTGTAAATAATTTAAATTCTATATTTTTTACCTGTTGCGATTCGCTTTTTTGAGCAGAAACAAAATTAATTCCCCCGTTCATTACAATGTGTTTGCAAGCACTGTCAGACATGAACTTGTTGCCTCTCACCATAGAGTAGTAATCATCATTCTGAAAAAAAAAAACAAATATTAGGAATAAAAATTCTGCAAGCCTATTTATTAGATGAAAACTGTATTGTTAGGAAATAGAGATCAAAACTCCAGCATCCGTATTAAATATCTAGTTGATAACTGAGTTTCATATTCACTTTGCAGTACATTGCTGCCGACTTAGTGTGGGAAATCACCAGCGATTACCTCAATGCTGAGTTATCAACCAGATGGATAATAGGGTGCAGATTTACTATAATAACTTTGAAAAACACTTCTGTTGCCTATGTTGTTTGCTGGGTGCTTTTTATTTACAGTAAAACCAGTAACACATTAGGAACATACAAATCTTTAAGGTAGGTAAAATATTAATTCACCGTCAAGTCCAAGATTTACCAAAAAATCAAACTACACACATCAACACCGTCTAGGGATATTCAGAATTTCTCAATTTACTCAAAAATTGTGTTTACTAACAAGCAACATGTATATATTTTTGTAAAGCCTACTTATCAGACTATGATTTAGAATACAACAAAATATTGTTTTATGCTTAAATATTTTTTTATTTAAAAAAACGCAAAAAGTGAAATAATGTTAAATTTAAGATAAAATGTCTATCTAAGGAAAAAAATAAAGTAAAACGAAATGATTAGGTTTTTTATTTGAAGTTAAAATTAGTAGTCAGTGAAACCACCCATGACGTTAATCACGGCCCTGCAACGGTTTTTTATGCTTTGAATCAGGTTGTCAATATCTTGCTGCGGAATATTGTCCCAGGTCCTGCTAAGATGCAAAAAAAGTTGCTCTTCAGTCGCAACATTTGGAGGCAAATTCCTCAAAGCCCTTCTTTGAAGCATATCCCACGCGTGCTCTATGGGGTTTAGGTCTGGTGACTGCGCGGGCCAGTCTAAGACCGACACGTCGTGCTCCTCTAGCCAGCTGGTTACCACTCGCGCAGTGTGCGGACGGGCGTTGTCGTGCATGAGCGTGAAAACTTGGCCCATTTGCAGTCGATGGGGATAGATTATTGGTGCTAGCACCTGATTACGGTATTTTTCGGCAGTCATAGTGTTTCTGATCCAAACGAGGTCTGTTCTTCCACCAATGCGAATTCCCGCCCAAACCATAATTGTTCCGCCATGGTATGGATGGACCTCCTGAGGGTGTTGCAGACGGTTGTCACGACCAGAAGCTCGCCATACGCGTACTCTACTTGAATCAGGATGAAATCCGAATCGGGACTCATCGGTAAACAACACTACCGACCACTCGATATCTTCCCAAGGCAAATGTTCTCTAGCCCACTGTAATCTTCGCCCACGATTTCCTCTGCGTAGTGCTAGAGTACGAAGCGGCCTGCGAGAATGAAGGTTAGCCTCGTGCAGTCTTCTCCTCACAGTTTGGTCACTGACAAGCACCTGGTGGTCTGACTGGAGCGTTTGAACCAACTGCATGGCCGTAACATTTGGTTGTCTTCTCGCGGCCACTTGCAAAAATCGGTCTTGTCTTTGGGTAGTTATCCGCTTTCCGCCTGGATGCCTTTCAGCCACTTCACCAGTAGCACGATAACGTGACCACAATCTTGATATCACGTTTTGTCTTGTTCCAATCTCCTCGGCAATACTCCGTTGAGTAGCCCCAGCTTGGAGCATTCCTACTGCCCTTAACATTTCGTTTCTTGTTAAATGACGCCGCTGCATGATGCACACAGTTGTATTAAATTGTAATTAATCAAAAAAAAATATTAAAACTTCAATTTGTTTAAACAAAATGCTTAAAACTGCGTTAAGTAAATTTAAACCTTCGAACTCGCTACATTAATTGCCGCGCTAATCTTATGTTTTTAATTATTTTTTTTAAATTCAAATTTGGAATCATACAATAAGGCCTACACAATAAGGTTCCATTAAAATATTTTTAAATCGGCCAGTATTTTTTAAGTTTAAGAACTTTATATAAAATATCCCTAGACGATGTTGATGTGTGTACTTGTATATACAAATATGTACAATATTATTTAAGAACAGAAACTTATGAGCCATGTGATAAAAAAACCAACTATAATTTTTCATAATACAAATGGATTGGCAAATTCATGAAAATGGACCATACTTAAATAATATTTGTAGTGAAACTTATGAGCCATGTGATAAAAAAATAACATAGTCGAGTTACTATAACCCAGATACTCCGGCATTAAATGAATGGTGTTCCAGATAGCTGCAGCTACTACACACATTATGCGTGTAGTAGCCGGGGCATTGCAGTGGACTGTCGCTGTATCTGGGTTAAAATCATATTATTAAAGAACTTACATCGTAATAGGAAAGTCCAGTGCCGTGCAAGAGGGCCGAGTCTGGAGGGAGGGGGGCATGGTCTGTCGGCGGTGGAGGGGCAGGCGCCGGCTCGCTGGGCGCAGGGGGCACTTTCATGCTACACCCACTACATGATGCTTCATTCAATTTACTCGCGTAATAATACATAGCCATTCAATTCCTTAATGGCAACTAGTACCCGGAGCTTCCACTGAAGCTAACTGCCCACTTTCTGACAAGTACCCATTTATTTTTCTGCAATAAATAATATAGTATCTGGACTTTAACATTTTAATCTAATGAAAAACTAATTCAGCGAGGTCACTGGTATACCAGGGAGCAGGCTAACTCATGAGTCATCAGATCACTGACGTGAGGTGTCCAGCCTTAGAGCATTTCCGCTCTTGCAACTCCACTCTGACCTGCTAATGAAGACAAGCCAGAGGTGGGGACAGTTTTAATGAATGTTTTTTATTTGATAGGTAGTGGTTCCAAACTAGTCTCTATTGTTGAAGATCCTACATACCTACAGAATGATGAAGAGAACAGCGTATTAAAAACAAGTAAATTGGTCGCATTTCTACCAATAGAGTTTTATCTACAAGGCACAGATTGATGGCGCATGTGGAACCACTCTTTCATCACAAACTCTTCAATGTGTAACAGCAGGGGTTGCAGGCGTTTAGATACGTAAATCGTGATTGTGCTCGCTAGGTCTACTAGTCCCAGAACTACAAGACATATTGGTTGTGAACTCAATAATTTGTATAGACGAATGAACAGTAACATATTGAAATGCGTTACAAAGGGAATACTACACAGAATCGAAAAGAAAAAATACCACCAAAATACTAATGCACTAAAGATATGCTTGCACTGTTTTATCTTAACAGGAAGGTGAAAGTGTAGCTGTAGAATAAGGAAACTACTTTTACCTTGCTTGTTGTGGATATTGTGGCTGGTGAACTTAAATCGATAAATTATGACAAAGAACCTAGATTCAGTACCATCTACCAATTATATCGAATATTTTCATTTAATTGATATTATTCTAATTTAACAATATTCCACAAAAATAAATAAAATACAATAGCGCCAATATAGCACGCACGCACGCACACATACGCAACCCATAGACAAATATTTTGCGCCACACCACAGAGTATGTAGATATTGAACATCAGGATTACCAGATTAGAATTTGAAATAGTGCCAAGAATTTAGCTAGTTTATGTACTCGAAAAATTGTAATGTAAAAAAAAACATCGACTCGCTACGTATATAATATAATAATAGTACATATAATATTCCATCATATAGGTAGGTATATATACTAATAGCATGGCGGGGCGTCGCCATGGCCTGGATCGCATTTGAATTTTCTATTGCTATTGCTAGATTACTAAAGTTCAAATGTTAGTTTTGATGTGAAACATCTATAGGCGCGGGTAAACCTAAAAATCCGCGTGGCGAGGCAGGCGTCGCCTGCCTCGCCACGCTATAAGTATACATACCTACCTACCTATCTGTTGGCATATAATATGTACTATTATATACGTAGCGAGTCCATGTTTCATATTATGCCAGGCGTCCCGTGATGGCTCACATTTTTTTTGAAGTAAATTCAATTATTGTTTAGTTGGGCAAATTCAATAAAACGAAGACATTATTTTCCAGTTCCCTAATTAAACCTCTCAGGATTTAAAACCATCCTGTTTCAAAATCTTTTGAAAGGAAAATGAATGAAAATTAAACTTTCTGAATGCTAGAGATGCATAAATATTATTTAATTCACAAAAGTATCGTTTTCGGACAACATGTTAGAAAACTGTCACTAAAAATATCCATTTGGCAACATTTACTAAAGCAAAAACTAGATCATTTCCTTTCATAGACAACGAAATAGGTCTGTGCCACAGACTGTATCTGTGCAAGTCTATGCTATTTAGGACATTTGTCTATAGCTTGTTTTTGGCGGGCCGTTTCAAACTATATTTTGTTACCTTGACGACGTATATAATTTTGACCACCAAATTACTCTTATTTTGACGGTTTCAATCATTGATTAAATATATTTATATTGATTATATGTACGTCGTTAACAGTTTATATCGAAATAAAAGTAATTTATTATCATGGTGAATGGAACTGGAGGTCAGGTAAAGCGAAAAATAAACTATGGCAATACTTTACCAGCGCTTGAAGTGATACAAAGAAATGTACGCCCAACTCCAACTAATTACGAAAGGTACGCACTGTGTAACTGCTAGCAAGGTTTAGTGACGATTCGGCAGAAAATGAATCGTCCCATTTCTATTGCCTTAGAGGTGCAACTCGATCTAAATATGCCCAGTTGTCACTGTTCTTCTAAATGTGTGCACCGCATACACGCATATTATTTGTAACAGGCTGTAAGGACTTCTAAGTGTATCTGCTTCGTACTATAACTAGAGCAAGTGGGTAAATGCCCAGTGTAAGTGGGAGGGTAACTGGGTAGGTAAACTGGTGAATTAAGCTATTGCATAGCTCTTATCGCGGGCTTTGAGCTTTGAATGAAGAAATTTCGTAACGAAAAAAACCTAACACCCCCCATTCCGCCTACCATGGCAACGTGGTACAAAATAAAAAAATAAAAAACTTGAGGGGTGTCAAGGGACACCCGGGTGGAAAGAAGTTCCAAGCAAAAAAAAAGTGTCGTTACAACTTTTGGTCTTAATTTTTTCCGTCTAGCCCTCTTTCGCAACCCGCGATAAGGAACTTCGTTCCAATTATAATTGCAAAAGTTGATAAAAAATGCTATGCAATAGCTTTACCGCGGCAGTCCCCGAGTGCCACACGTTTTGTTTATTTTTTTATTTGAGTAATGCAGTGAGGTAGGTAATTGCTCTGTAAGTACTAGGCTATTATAAGTCTCCTGAAAGTCATCCATTACATGACGTCATACATGTGTATGGGTGTGTGTGTGTGTGGAGTATAATTGTAACTACCTTTACTTGAGTAAAAAAATGGGCGTGGTCGTAGTCACAACCTTCAACTTAATGGCAATAAGTACAGTGAAAATATAAAAAGTTTCGGCCGAATTTTTATCCTCACAACCTAGACAACGTGCAATACGTTGATATGATCAGTGGCAATGACCGACATTTTAAATTTTTTATAAAAATGGAAAATGCGAAAGATGAATTTCTGGAGACTTGTAATAAGTACTTATAAAGCAATTACCTAGGTACTTCATTATACTATACACCCAAAACATTTTACACTATTGTGTGTACCTACTTGCTCTAGTAGGAAGCAGGATAACTCCTCCAAGTCCATACAGCGTGGTACAAATCATAAGATGCGTGTAATTTCGGCCGAAACGTCACTAAGCCGCTAGCAAGTCAATGATACATTTTATACAATTTTATAAAACACGTGCTTCGCAATATTACATAGGTAATGTACTTATGTACTTTACTTACATAAGTACATGGGCAAATACAATCTCTAGCTACATTTATGTATATATGGAACAGCAAAGTTCGTTACTATTCAGAACTTCAGTTCAGTCAAAGGTAATTTAGGTACCTACCTATTAAAGTAAGTAATATCTCAAGTTGGCTTTCCAAGGTCCGCAATCGTCACGCAAATTAGTGAAGGATTTAAAAACCTAATTCGATTGCTTGAGCCACAGCTTGAGCTAATATCGGAGTAATACAGTACTGTACCTATTTTCTTTATTATTTTAATCCATTATACATTATCTGCTAGCCTCCAGACACAATGATGTCAGAATGCAATGATTTATTTATCAACGCTTTTCTGTTTTAAGGAGGTCACGTGAAATCCCGTTTCACCTGCCTCACAGAAAATTATTGGACAAGATTGAATATGTGAAGCAAGACCCTGAACCACTGGTATAACCTTTTTGTTTATTTAGTAAATACTTTACCTGTGTAGGCATTTAGGTACTAGCTATGTTCGTCCGGTTCTCGGATGCGTACATCTTATGATGAACACACTTTCACTCCACCAGCTGAGCTGAGTGCGTATGCTGAGTGCGATCCTTTTTACCCGGCTGCAAGGAAAGGGTTATGTTTTTCAACCGTCTCGAGGTCCCCAAAGCCGGTGGTTTATAATTAGGCTACATACTTAGTATTAGTTGTTGTAAAGCCAGAATTTTCTTGTTTTTTTTGTTTAATGTACAGTGATTATTTTTCCAATATTTACATATATTCATTCATCTATTAAAATCTTTCAGACGGGCTTCGATCAAGCGCAAAAAGACAGAATTAAACGAGAAAAAAAGCCGGCAAAATTACAACTAGAGCCAATTAAAGAAGACCGTAAGAAAACTAAGTATTATTTATGGCATATGATCATCATATTCAATAAGATTGTTTAGCTATATATAATTATAACTATAAGAACCTACATAACTATGAATTCTGGACGACTTTTGTTTCTAACCATCCACATTAAAGTTAATAATAATTTTCGGACTTCGTACGTAGAAATGTAATGCAGGACTGAATTCATGGTTCGCCTCAAAACGAATCGATTTAAATATAGGTAGTAGTTATATCTATAGGTAAGTATAGCTGAATGACTATCTTCGCACAGCTCAAACTAATAGACGCCATTTGCATTTATTATCCACAGTTAAGTAAGTAATTTTATGACATAGGATTGTCGAAAATTCATACGGGATATATATACGTCCCGTCCTAGCTATAACTAGTTAAAGGACAATTTATTTATTTATTTATTATAATTATTTATCTGTCTAGCTATATTAAAAAAAAAACCTTCTGCGCAGCCGACAAATAGATCGTGAACTTGATTATTCTTCGTCCCCCAGAAACAAAAAGGAAAAAATTACAAATCCGATTAGGCGATAGTAACGACACCAACGCTGAGGAATATACGACAACCGACCCACTGAAAGCCAAGCCAATGGTCGCCTCGCAAAGAGAAGTCATCGACTATGTGAAAGCCAATCCGGACTGTGGCTTCGTGTATATGATTTACGCTGTTCACCCGGAAAATGTTTATTTTACCCCTTATTATCTCAAGTTAGTAATTATAATTGGTAGGGCCCCGCGGTGTCCACGTGTGAAGTACCTACCTAGACGTTACAGTGACTTATTGTATTACATGGTAGAGTAACAACTTGCGTAGCCCGCACGATCATTTAAAGTCATTTTCCGTTCTTCGAATAACGCCTATATGCAACGTCAGCGTACGGAATAAATGATAGAGAACAAATTGACTGAATTGCCGGGCCATAAGTAGTACGGCCACAAACAAGGGCTTCGCTTTTTCTAAATCAATAAATTGGGCTCAGCTCTCAATTGAGAAATATCCTTTAAATGGTTACCAACTGATATTCCAAGTGATTTTTTCCAGAGTTGTAAAATACGAAGACATAAATAAAAGAAACTACCTCACCATGAGTCCGTGTGGTGTAACACATTACACTAACGAAATGGTATACACCAAACTGGACGCTTGGGATCTGGAGTATACAATTTTTGTCAAACTTACTGATGTGAGTACCTATTTATTGCGATTAAATAGTTCAAATTACATAACAATAACATACTGTAGTAATGTAACTAAGATTAAAATTCAAACTAGAAATATGTAGGCATCTAATTTTACCTTCACTTTAAAGCTTAAAATACACGGGGGACACTTGACACTGCCAGTTCACCTATAGAGCCTACGCGTGCAGCATACATGCATGAATTTCTTTAAAATGTGTGCTGTAGGTGTGGGCTCTATAGGTAAAGTTTAGTGTCAGTGTCGCCGTGTATTTTGAGCTTAACAATAGAATTTATTACATTTTTATTTCAGATAAAGTTTTTCAGAGTATACAGGTATTGGAAAGCGTTTTACGTTTGGAGAAAGTCGATTATTTTCAGGAAATATAGCAAGCTCAGAAATAAACTTGCAATGAACCTCTTTATTTTAACACCAGTTTTAGGCAAAGCATTATTGAACATTCAATCTTTATGCTGCGAAATGTATATGAAAAGCTTCGCCGATCTTTCCCGAGATGCGGATACAGCATACTTTTACTTTATTGAAGTACTGGTAAGAATACACGTATACAAGTTTAGAGGCTAAGAACTTTTAGCCAATAGTTTATTAGGTTAATAGACGACTTCTGTGACACGATGGAAGAACGTCCGCCTGCGCCGCAGCAGTTGCGGATTCGATTCATACCTCGTGAAACAAATGTTTAATGTCGCTTCATTCTGTAATCATACTGCTACCGCCCCCCAATAGAGAACCTATAACTAAGCATGCCCAAGTTGTGGTCGATGATAAAACACAGATGCAAAGATCCAGCGTGTGAGTCACCGACTCACCGTCGTCGTCGACAATTCGTGTTTTTGCACAAGTATTTTTTCTTTAAAATATAAATTTTTTTTTAAAGCCTAGTGCAAGCTTAAGCACTTTAAATAAAATAGAACATCTAAGTAATCAGCACAGAGACATTTTTATAAATTTTTGTAAAGTAAGAAATACTCGTATTTTATTATAGATGAAAAGAGTTGAATACATGCGAGATAAATTGGTTGAATTCCGCGCAGTAGTCCTCGAGATTGTGATACAGGCGTGCCACAGCGCTCTGTGGGCACAAGGCTTTATATACGACGACAGGAACGTACCACCGTTCCAGATAATAAGAGGGAAACCTACTGGGGGCATGTCTTATACTGAGAAGGCTAATAAAAGGAAGTACTGCGAAAGGCTGGCTTGGTAAATGTATTCTTATTTATTATTTCCGTATGGATTGAGGAGTCATTTCAAATTTGAATTTTTAATTATCCCATGTATTTATTTGGTACACCAATAGTAACACACGCTAATACTATACAATAAAGCATTACAAAAAAAGGCCAAGTGTGCTTACCAATGACAGGTATACACAGCTTTGTCCTAAAAATAATGCTAGGTATGAGGTAAGTATTAAATAAATATTTAAAAATAAGGGGCCGAACACAAAATATTAAAAGACCTAACTAAGCTATTTCACTTTACTTTTGAATCCAGACATTTAATCATGGAAGATTTTAACATCGGGGCTTAATTAGTAGGTAAGCAAATATTTTTTTAGACGAAATCCTGAAATTTGTAGTATAATATATCCCGAGTTTTAACACTTTAAAAGTGGCTCTTCAATTAAACATCTGGATTGAGGAGCAACCTAGACTAGAACATGAGTAGGTTTTACATTTTTTGTATGTATGTAATGTCCATTGTTTAGTTCCCAAAGTACAAGCCTAGTTCCTTACTTTGGGCCTAGATGGCGTTGTGTGCAACGTCCTGCTATATTAATTTATTGTATAATTAACAACACGAACTAGAATGGAATTTTAACTTAACCCCTCTAGCTCGTTCGCGTAATCAAAATTTCCACGACGGCAAACGACGCTCGTGTGGAAGTTTATTAATTAAAATTTTAATTTAAAACCCCCAAAAAATTAAACTACAAACGAATGTAAATCGGAAGGCCAATGTTAAGTTCAATAGAGGTCACGGGTTATACGTCTGTCCACGGAAAATGACTAATATAATAACCCTATTTGATTCAACTTCTTATAGCGTTTTTAAGCATCCAACTAATATTATAAAGCTGAAAGTTTATGAGTATGTGTGTATGTTTTTGTTACTCAATCACGTAAAAACCGCTGAACCGATTACCATGAAACTCGGTATGTAACTCAGACATAGGTTACTTTTTATCCCGATATTCCCGCGGGACTTACGCGGGTGAAACCGCAGGTCGCAGCTAGTAGGTACATAATATTAAGTGTCTCTTCCAGTTTCGTAAAGTTCATAGACTACATGACGAACTACATGTTGTATCGACTGACGAAGAGGTCAAACGGCATGATGGCTGACATGCTTCGCATCCACGTCAGCTTCACGCCTTCAGAGGAGAAGCTTCTTGGGATGGAGGTTGACGAAGTCCTCGAAACGTGGCCTAGGCCCGTCGAAACCTGCAAGGTATAAATATAAATAAATAAATATTGCCCGACGTTACACACAGCGCAATCTAGCCCCAAACTAAGCACTGGGCTTGTACTATTTGCACTAGACAACGGATATACTACATAATATGCTTTTTTTTTGTTAAAACATACATTTAATACAGAAAACACACAGACCGGAAACAAATTTTTATTTTAAGCATAAATACTTGCACCTGGCGAGAATCGAACCCGCAACCTCCTGGATTGCAATCGGCCTTGCTATGCGCCACTGAGGTCGTCGATTTGGTATCCTTTTTGGTATCCTTTTCCTTTCCATTAGAAATGAAATTATATTATCGGTATAAATTCGCCTATTACGACACCCACGGGAAGAGATTGGGTAACCCTGTTCTATGCAGGGCCTACACGACTTATACCGGATATAAGACTTCATATAATCTACACTAATATTATAAAGAGGAAAGATTTGTATTTTTGTGTGTGTGTGTGTGTGTGTATGTATGTTTGTAATGAATAAACTCAAAATCTACTGGACCGATTTCAATTCTTTCACCGTTAGAAAGCTACATTCAAGTTGAGTAACATAGGCTAATTTTGATTCCAATACTCCCACGGGATCGAATCGAAACTTATGCGGGTGAAACCGCTGGATGCAGCTAGTACATCATATAAAGAACACTCTCCAAATTTCAGACCTTTAGTAGCTGTTTGGAGTAGGTATTATATTTTTTTTTTCTGTTTACAGTGGGCGCTATTCCAAGTCGACGCTTACGTTGTTTCTAGTGGAGAAATAGAACTTAACCCTAGTCAAAAAGTAGTATCTTGTTATCTAGAGAAGATTACGGACTATTGGGATGAATATGTGCGGACTTTCCACAACTACCTGAACGATGAAACGCTGCAAATATTCGTTCAACCCACTATAATGGGAAAACAAGTAGAGTGGTCCGCGGGAACCTCGCCCAATCTGTACTTCCTCATGAACCAGGATAAACAAATGCTTGATGATATAGCTTTCATACCCTCCTGCATAGTAGATGGCTACGAAGTCATTTGGAAGTTCTTGGGACGGATGAAAAATTTCACCGACAACTTCAGGGAAGCACACGAAATGGATACAGATTTGATAAGAGCTGAAAGAGATGTAGTGGAATTCAAGAAGATGTGCGATAAGTTTATGCAGCAAATGGAGCAAATAGAGGATGTGGTGCCATATCAGCCGCTGGGCCTGTTTTTCCTCTGTGTGAGTCCGTTCCAAGAGCTGTTTAGACCACAACCGAGGCGTTTGTTCGATGTTGTCGTCAGTGTTACACCACAGTAAGTAAATACTCTTGCTTACCTTAAAGGTCCTCTTACAATGTTATCCGAAAGAACTGAACTTTTTTGATTTATTTTTAAAGTATTTCCCAAACTTCGATGACTGGTTTTATGATGAAATACTTTCCAAAAATACCCGACAGGACTTAAACCTGCAATCTTTACATTTCATGTAGTGCGCTAGCCAATTGCGACAACAAAATTACCTCGAATTAAATAATTAGTAGTTGTATTAGGAAGTTCTACAAATTGTTAAATTACCTACTGAATTAGATTGACACGGAGTAGACGTTTCGTTGATACGCCCGGTTATTTAAAAAAAGTTATATGTTTGAGTGGTTTTTTAAACGCATCTCTTACACTTAAAAAACTCAAACATATAATTTAGAAGCTGTTCAATTATTGTAGCCCTCAAAGTTTAAGTAGCGTTGCCTGCATTATTTGTTTCTTAGCAATTGTTAATTATCTCCTGAAAACCCAAACACTAGGTAAGATACACCACTACAAGACAACAAGAAGAATAAAATAGTGACAAATCTTTTTAACCGACTTCAAAAAAGGGGGAGCTTCTCAATTTTTCGTCGTTTTTGAACCGATTTTGATTATCTTTTTTGTGCACAGCATCGGTCGAGCTTGCATCGATGAAATTATCGAAGGCATCGGTAACATTACGGACGATATCACCAAAGATCCGGAGACGGCTGGAGAGCTGGTCGCGTTTAACTACATGCTGGACGGAATCGAACCAAGAGTGGTCTTCTTGGAGGATCGTCTCGAGTATCTCAGGGAATTGTACGACGTGATGGGAGAATTCAATATACCTATACCTCCAGATGATATGACTGAGTATTTAGGTATGGTATTGACAATACATGAACTACATTTTATTTTAAAAGACTAGTAAAAAAAGATTTCCCCAATATACATCCACCATAATTCAATAAAATAATTAAAATTAAAAAATTAATCGTAAACAATCAAAGGAGAATATGGCATTGGAAGTTTTCACGGCACGAAGCGTGAGCTTGCGTAGTCTAGTTGGTATAGACGTTGGGGTACTGACCCAAAGACGCGAAATCAAGCCTCGCCGCAAGTGAAAAAAAATTTTTTTTGAATGCTATTTTTCCTTGAAAATAAATTTTCTAAATAAAATAGCCTTGAGCTACATATAAAAATTAATAGAAATAAAATTAAAAATCCAAAATAAGTCCCTAGGTATGGTACCCAAATGGCTGGTTGCATTGCTTCTTTGGATAGCAATAGGTACCTAGTTGCCCAAAGTAGCCGCCAGCCCTTTGTTCACCAGAAGCTCCAGAATAATTTTGAAAGATTTTTATAAACCTGTAAAGCTTCGTATTGACAATGGAAGAAAGAACTCGTAAGAGGACAGAATATCGACTCTTTCTCTATAGGAACAAAAATAGTCAAGTTTTTCTTCCCTTTAATAATGAAATGACACTAGAGTAACAAGTATAACATATTGAACATAATTAAAATCGGTCCAGTTGTTCTCGAGTCATTTCTAAGTAACACAGTTTTGTTTAATATATTTGTACTGTTTGTGAATATTTGCTACGGTGATAATGGGGTCCAAGGAAAAAACAGGGGACTTTATTGGTGTAGAGAAAGAGCCGGTGTTCTATCTTCTTAATTCATTGAAAGTCTTCTACCTACACTTCTACACCAAAATCATATCATAAATTAGAAAGAGGAAATATTTATTTGTTTATTTGTAACGAATAGGCTCCGAATCTACTGGACTAATTTCAAAATAGGCATTTTTTTTACGAGATATCATCATCAACTTAGTCCTGTTAACGAAAATTTTGTTGTTTCGTTTGTTTGTTACCAATAAAGCCCCGATTATGTTTTCACTCCTAAACCGCTGAATCGATTTTAATAAATTATGGTATAGAGATGAAAGCATAGAGAGGCTTCTTTTGATCCCGTAATTTCTACGAGATCGGGAGTTACACGGGTGAAACCACGGGGCGCAGCTATAATAATTATTATTGAAACGTAGGTCTGAGTGTTGGTCTCGGAACTCTGAGAACTAGCGTGGATGCTAGACTGGAGACTCGAAGCAAACTGGCCGGATTGTTTGCCAGCCAGATCGGGAAGGATATCATGGAGCTCATGATGGATGTCAATAAACTTAGAGACGAAGTTGCTGTAAGTTGTTCAAATATTGCTGAGAAAACTTATAGATTTATCTTCTATTTTCGCGATGTTGGATAGAAATTAAGCTTATTTTTCGTTTTAATCGCGTGGAACACCACTCATCTTTCCAGCATTGTTTCAATGCTCAACTAAACGTTTCGAGACAGGTCTCTTCATCAGGATTGGCTGAAATGTGATGGAAGGATGAGTTTAATTTCTAATTAACTTTTAAATATTTATTAGCTTTTTAAATTGACCAATGACAGATTAATATCTCAAATAACTCAACAATTATGGTTGACTATCCCAATACAGCAGTTCCCAATAATATAACTACTATTTGTAACTTACAGCAACCTTGGCTCTACGATGAGAAATCAGACATGGACAGAGTTATGGAAACTCTCGACGATCTGTTGGAGAGGCTGATGGTCTGTTTCGGAAGGGACAAACAAATACGAGAATGGCAGAAAATATTCAAGGTAATTTCTTATTCCCTTTACTGATCCTAAAATAGAAACTTTTCAATTTGATTAACATTTAAAAAGACTAAAATGAGAGAAAAGATAATTTTTAACACAACTACTTCCTATTCAGTATTATCAGTATATTACATGAGCCTATCTGTTTATTTTGAGGAATTCACTTTTAGGATTAATAACTTTTTATAATATTGTCATGGACATACATTGTTCTGAATTCATCATTAAATTAGAAAACTTTAAGCTCGAGCTTTTATCTTATTGTATGTAATGTTTAATTTCATTTGCAAAAGAATATATTTTGATCCTGTACTGTATACATGCCGATATTCGAAACATAGCCGAACTATACCTTCTTTAATTAATAAGACCATAACTGTATGTACCTATGTTTTTGGGCTAATAAATGATTATGATTATGATTGACCACTCAAGGCAGATGTTATTCAGAAGCCCCTTGAACTATCAAAGTCTAGTTGAAGTGAATAACCCTTGCATATCTCCAAATATTCAGATTCCCCCGGCAAGACTCGAAGCTTTAGATGAAGCCATAAACGATGTCAAACTGAGACAGATGCTTTGGAAATCTTCAAAAGAATGGAATGACTTATTCGCTATGTGGTAATGTTATCTTCCACACAAATCTTGGATGGATGGAATAAAAATATTAAGACCGACCGACCAACCCCCTTACTTACAAGTGATTATTAACAGATGACTGTCTGTCAACTTTGAGTGTTAGAGTGAAAGAAAAGCAATACATAGTTTATGGGCCTGTAATCGGCCGTGTTCCGATACGTAGGCCGGTGCGGCCGCTAAAAAAGAGGGAATTTGCTCCATTTCGTCTTACTATCTTCTAGATGAGCGTAGTGCATCGTCACTTACTATTTGGTGAGCGTGAGATAGTGGTAAAACGCAACTTTTAGTATACTAATGTTATTTTTCTTTTATAAAGGTTTGAGGTTCCATTTAATACGTTAGACATGGATGATATTCAGACAACCACAATTAACTACGGGAAGATTTTCAACCAATTGGATAAAGGACTACCGCCTAACAAGATAGTACCTAAATGCAAACACACAATTGATATTATTAAGGAAAAGGTAATTTTACAATATTCTTACACTTCGAATCGTATAGATCAAGTATTTAGCATCAATTGCGACAGAAAACAAGATTTTATAATGTTACAAAACAGAATCAAAAATTAGGCAAGTGCGTGCCCTTTAAGGCCACGACAGACGGACATGACGAATGTCATGTCAGAAACAATAAGGGTTTCTTGACGAAACCCTCAAAAGGTATGGAGGCTGTTATCCTATAAATAACCAGAGGAGATATCGATTGCGCTGTATAATTGATTTAGATTAGATGAGAAGACCTATCTACACTAATATTATATAGATTTATTTGTTTGTTTGTAACGAATAGGCTCCGAAACTAATAGATCGATTTCAAACATTCTTTCACCAATAGAAAGCTACATTATCGAGAAGAAACATAGGCTTTTGATCAAGATATTCCCACGGGATCGGGACTTACGCGGTTGAAACCGCGGGTCTACGCTATTTATAATAACGTAGCTTATGATTTACAGTTACCTGTAATGTCGTATCTACGCAACCCAGCTCTGAAACCACGGCACTGGGTTAAAATCGAAGATATCCTCAAAACGAGGTTCACTCCAGATTTGGTCATAACATTGAAATACCTCGAGGAACTGAAGGCGTTCCAACACGCGGAGGAACTTATGGAAGTAGCGGGTCAGGCTAGCTCTGAATCTGGCCTCGAAACGTTGCTTAAAAAAGTCAGTATATAGTAAATAAATAGTTAAGTAGTTAATTTTTAATGTGTGTTTGTGCAACTAGACTTATAACTGGGCGTTTTTGCGTGACTTTAAGCCGTAGGCTTCCTCACGATGTTTTCCTTCACCGTAAGAGCGATGTTATTAAATGTTTTCTTAAAGAAAAGGACATTGGTGCGCGGTCGGCCAAGATTCGAAACCACTTTTTCCGCTCTAAATAAATAATAATTCTTATTCGATGCCTATATACAGGGTGAACCATTTAAACGGGCCTTCAGGGGGATATCCTAAACTATAAGAGATAGCGAAAAATGCTGAAAGGAGTTGCGTCCCCGATTTTGATAAAAACTAAAATTGCATTAATAGATTTTTGAAAAATTAATTACCCTAGCCAGGAATTGAACCTAGTCTTTTTGCAAAAAAATAAACACCCTTTATTATTGTACCGATCGATAGTGTTGCTGATAGATATCAAATCCTGGAAACAAATATATTATGGTAAATCGAGAAAAATTACAATTTTTAATAAAAATATGAAATAGCCAAGTAATCTGTACAAGTACTTGTTTGTTACCCGTACCTATTACAACGACTCTATTTGAACGACTGCACTAGCATTTTATCATCATTTCAGATAATGTTCTGATTTCAAAATTTCGCACACAGTTCAAATCATGAGCTTTGATGTTTGATGTAAGCAGTAATGCACAACTGATAGATGTCTTTTTTTAAATATTTTTATTAAAAATGAGGCATTTGTCTTGATTTACCACACTATGTTTGTTTCCAGGATTTGATATTTATCAGCAACGCTATCGATCAGTACAGTAATATAGGGTGTTTATTTTTTTGCAAAAAGACAAGGTTCGATTCCTGGCTAGGGTAATTAATTTTTCGAAAATCTATCAATGCCATTTTAGTTTTTGTCAAAATCAGGGACGTAACTCCTCTCAGCATTTTTCTCTATCTCTTATAGTTCAGGATATCCCCCTGAAGGCCCGTTTAAATGGTTCACCCTGTATACATCATATAAAAAAAAACTCTCCAAATTTCAGACCTCTAGTCTTAGGCTATGCGTTAATCCATCAATAAGTTAGAACATAGTATTTTACAGATATAGATTATTTTTTCTATGTATCTCTACTAGCCTATTTGCATGTCAAATAGAGATTTCTTATACAAAGTTTGTATACTTAGCTCTAAGTGACATGTACGCTTTAAATGAGAAATAAATAATTAAAAACAACGTTTTTACTTTTAAGCTTTCAGTGTATTTGTCTTACTTTGATGTTTAGGTACAGTCAGATTACCAATTAAGTAAGTTTACTTAATTGGTTAAACTTATTAAACTTAGCCATCGTTTATGTGAGGGGGCAAATGCCGATTAGGTAATAAGTTATGACATAAATTAAGTTTTAAGTTATGTGGCTTATTACTGCATCAATACTATACTACTAAAATTGTGCGGGCTGTATACTTCATTGGTTTTCCGACTGTACTAATACTATTTGTTTGTTGTGCAAATAAAGTATCAATCAATCTATCTATTGATTGATTAATTCTTTATTGTAACACCAATATAAAAAAACAATTCAAAGAAATACATAAAATAACTTATATCTAGGTGGCACAATGGGCGGCCTTAACGCTTAAAGCGATCTCTTCCAGGCAACCTTATACCCTACCTATACCTTACCTTACCTCTATTAGGTGGAAGAGATGTGGGCATCGCTGGAGTTTCCCGTCCTCCTCCACAAGGACGCTCGCGACGTGTATGTCCTCGGAGGCCTGGACGAAGTGCAAGCAGCCCTGGACGAGAGCAACATTCACATCAGCACCATCCTCAGCTCGAGGAACTGTGGACCGATCAAGAGCCGAGTCGAAGAGTGGGCTAAGAACTTGGACCTCTTCTCCAAAACACTTGTAAGTCTTCTTTAACATACCTATTCGAAATATGTGATGTTCTAATTCGGATAAACTGGGTCGAAAATAGCTCTTTGGTTGATTTTCAGGGTCTCACCTGCAAAGTTATTGTTTCTGGGTCATAAATGGCGCTTTGAGTGTTTTTAAGGGACTCAGGGTTCTTTCATTTCTTTCTGGATTCAAAGATACTTTTTCACCTGCAAAGTAATTTGTTTCTTGCCTATAGTAATAAATCTACTATTTATACTATAACTAGCTGGTAGCTGTGTTTTTACCCTCATAAGTCCCGATTCCGTGGGAATTTCGGAAAACCCTTTCTTACTCAATGCCTCAAACATAAATAAAATAAATAAATAAATTCTCCGAACAACACACAGCGCCATCTAGCCCCGTGGTAAGCGACTAAGCTTGTGTTACGGTGACTAGACAACGGATATAATACTTATATTTATTTTTCTTTTGTAAATACATACATATTATACATATTATACATATACATATTATACATAGATTATACAACATATAAAGAACATGTCTCCAAATTTCAGCTCTCTACTATCAGCGGTTTAGGCTGTGCGTTGATACATCAATCAGTCACTCAGGACAAAGCATTTTATAAATATAGATTGTTTTACTAATGTTATAAGCGCGAGAATTTAGCTCTAAGCCACAAATTAAACCTACATTTAGAGGAGCTCAATGGTCCAGCTGCGCCGGCGATATTCTAGTCAAGCGGGTTAAGCAACGCCTGTCACGGTCATATCTTGGATGAGTGACCGATGATGTGGTCCCGGTTAACGCAGATAGCAGTCGTTAGGTCAGGACTTAAGGCGACCTGAAAACTCTAACACTAAGTGAGCTACACCCACTACACGACAAGAAGTAGTAGCAACATACATAGGAGTTTTTGATGTAAAACATCTATAGGCGAGGGTAATTCTTAAAGTTGGCGTGGTGATACAGGCCGTGGCGACGCCTCGCCACGCTGTATAGGTATATGATGGAATATAATATCTACTATAAGTAGCGAGTCGATATGTTTCACATCTGCTAGGTGTCCCGTTACGGCTCACATTTTTTCCCTCACTATCAAAAAGAACCTGTCAGGTGAGTACCTACAAGCACGCTTAACGAAGTTATTCGTTTCCAGGAAGAATGGTATCAATGCCAGCAGACTTGGATTTATTTGGAAGTAATATTCTCAGCCCCGGATATCCAGAGACAGTTGCCAAATGAGACGAGGCTGTTCACTATCGTGGACAAGTCGTGGAAGGATATCATGAGGAGGTTGGCTAAGGTTAGCTTAGATTACATGTTTACTTAGGAAATAATGTTTTTAGGGTTCCGTACCCAAAGGGTAAAAACGGGACCCTATTACTGAGACTCCGCTGTCTGTCTGTCTGTCCGTCAGTCTCCAGGCTGTATCTCATGAACCGTGACAGCTAGACAGTTGAAATTTTCACAAATAATCACAAATCTATAGTATCAAATACTAAAAACAAAATAAAACAAATATTTAAGGCTGTGCAATTTTTTGACATATGAAGTCAACGATACCGCGTTGTATTTTTACCACTAGCGCCATCTAGTGATGAAGTGATAGGCTCGCTTTTTCTTTTTTTTAAGCATTTTAGAAAGCCTACATCATATAAAGAACACACTCAAATCTACTATCAGCAGTTTAGGCTGTGCATTGATCCCTAAAGCAGTCTGTTAGGACAAATTATTTTTTTAGACATAGATACTTGCCTTATCCAATTAACAGGTTGTTTCTTCTTTTTTCTCCGTTATCCTGTTGTATTAGGTACCCCTAGCAATGCCAGCAGCAACCCAACCCAAATTGTATGAAGAGTTCGTTCGGAACAATGAGATGTTGGATCAGATCATGAAATGTCTCGAAGCGTATTTGGAGACAAAGCGTGTCGCTTTCCCGAGGTTCTTTTTCTTATCCAACGATGAACTTTTGGAGATCTTGGCTCAGGTATGATAAGTAAACCTCTTTGGATAAACACACATTTTAAACACTATTTGTGAAGACATTATGTTTGATCCTTACTGGATTGATAGCGGGGAAATTTGGGTGAAGAGCGTGGCGTAATGGTTAGCGCACTCGCCCGGTAAGGGAGGGTCACGGCTTCGAACCCTGTCACGGTAGGATTTTTGATGTTGCGATATCCTTCTGAAATATTTCTAGGTAGACCTATTTTTGAAGGGTACCATGACGGAACAGTGTTACCAAGGCGGGACTAACCCAAACCACGGGTGCTTGTAAATTACATAATGTTGCTACGTTTTAATTGTTGATTTTATATAATTTTATTCATACGTAGATTATGCTTAAATTTACTCTAAATAAATATATTTGGACGCCTTTAGGCAGAATTTCTGTAACTTTATAAGATAATATTGTAACACATTGTAATAAGAAATTCTTGACCAAATAAATTATCTATTTCTTTATCTTTGAAATCGTTGTAGACGCGAAACCCTCACGCCGTACAACCGCATCTCCGTAAATGTTTCGATGCCATCGCGAAACTCGAGTTCGGTGTTAAACTACCTGAGAGTGAGATGGAGGTCACCGAAGATGGTACTTTAGTTGAAAAGGAAATGTCGTTCCAAACGAGGGACTTGCTGCAAGCGAAACTGGCTAAGGGTGCCAAACCTGAAGATTTGACCACTGATATCGTAGCTATGCTGTCACCTGAAGGGGAGAGAATTAATTTAGGGAAGGTACGATCAAACTTTTCGTATAGCAGTCTATGCGTGATCAGGAGGTCAGGAAATACCTCGAAACGTCTGGTGTTAAAGATAATCTTTATTGTATAGTTGAAATATTTGTTAGTAACAGATAGGCTCCGAAACTACTGGACCGATTCCAAAAAATCATTCTCCAATAAAAAACAGCATTATCGAAGAGTAATATAATAAAATCAACGCGATTAAAACCGAAAAATAATTTCATATGAACATCACAAAAACCAAAAAAAAAATATTCCAAAAGAAGTTATTTAAATCATTATAAAACTGTACAAGAATTTATCTGAGTGATGATGTATGCCATTAATTAGAATTTGAAGTCAGTTAAAAATGAACTCTATTTAACCGCATACAGGGTCTAAAAGCCCGTGGCAATGTAGAAGACTGGCTGGGCAAGGTGGAAGAAGCAATGTTCGCTTCGGTGAAGCGATGTATGAAATATGCGCTCAAAGATTTCATGGTTCGCCCGCGAGTCGACTGGGTGGAGCTCCATCCGAACCAGGTTAGAATTATTCAGTACTAGTACTAGAAGTGATGTTTTAAACATGCCTAATACTAGCTCCGAAAATCCTAGAAATAATGTGAGATTATCTAATATATAAAATTTCCATGTCACAGTGTTAGTTACCGTACTCCTCCGAAACGGCTTCACCGATTGTTATGAAATTTTGTATACGTATTCAGTAGGTCTGAGAATCGGCTACTATCTATAATTTATAAGGCAAAACAACGTTTGCCGGGTCAGCTAGTTTTCTATAGTTTTCTTTAATAAATTATCAATCATCAAACATTAATACACTATTTTTAATTCCAACCCGATAGCACTATTATTGACAGTAATATTTAAAAAAATCTTCTGTAAAATTTGGTATTTTCGCTTACACTAAGTCGGTGGTTATGGCTCGATATTCCACGTTCTATTACATACATTTTAAAAGCCGCTGCATCGCTGTCAATTTTGTTACGTTCTATCGTAAAAATGAAATTAGTGCGGACGCTAAGATGCAGTCGATGAATGTAGATTAAAACGACAAAAGCATTATGGAGTTTGCTGTAGCGTTTCCGCAGTAGCTTTTTACAATAATTACTGTCTTCCTTCTGATGTCAAGATTAATAGAAATGGTTAGAATCAAGATATTACAGTCATATTAAAATTAGATTTAATCCTTTTTCTAGAAAGTTTTAACTCTGTCTCAGAATTTTACTTCTGTATTTATAGACAAATCTGAGTGATGGCTTTGGCGATTGGTTTGGCTTTGAGTGAGACACGGAGACAGGGCACTGCCCTGTCTCGCTCTATACTCGTATCTATAGTCAAATCTAAGTAATTACTTGTCTAAGTCTATACTTGTATGTCTAATAACTTAGAATGGGTATAAATACGAGGGTTAGATTAAAAATGTAAACATAGACTGTTAATATCAAAGGAAAAAGTAAATAAATAGCTGTCGCTTTCAAATAAATGTTTGATCTAAGATTCTGAGACACAGCGTATAGTTTATTTACATTATTGTAAATCCATAGGTCGTTTTGACCGTGTCCCAAATAATGTGGGCCAAAGGCGTTCACGAAGTATTGGACCTCGGGATACCATTGCGAATCGATACCGGTCTTTTGGACTACGAAAAGAAATGTATAACAGATCTGAACGACCTAGCCGCTTTGACTAGAAAAGACCTGACGTCGTTGTTCAGGAAGGTGCTCTGTGCGTTGATTACCATCGATGTCCATGCGAGGGATACCATACAACATATGGTGGAGAAACATGTTCAAAAACCGTTAGTTGTAGTACCACTCTGTTCTTTCTTTTCGAACACTTGCTATGCTTATAGTTAGCATGAGTTGAAACGTAAATATGTGCACATTATTCTTAGTTAGAACCCTGGGATGCAAAGTAACACACTATAGCGAAAAATAGTGTTTGCTCTCGAAGTGAACATTCTAGTTTTCATCACCCTCTATGTGAAAATAAGTGTAACTTACTTTGGCTTTTTATTCCACTGTTCGCGTCAGACACTAACTACCAATTTCAACAAAAAACTTTTAAGTCCTACCAAAACGAAATTTTTAATTTAACCCATTATGTTCTGCCTACTATTATCTATAAATACCTACCATTTTCTTTTCTACCACATCTACTTTATTACATAAATTTAAAATTAATTTATTTTACGTAAGTTCTGTTGTATAATTTGCTGTAGTTTATTTCAAATAACCGAGTAGCTGTCATTTTCAGTTGCGTTCACGTTTAACAAAATATAACTGATGTTAAAATAACGTAGGTATTCATTTTCATTCACGACAGAACCGACTTTGAATGGTTGAAAATGATCCGGTACTACTGGGAAGAGGAGATCGATAATTGCGTAGCACGAATGTCCAGCGCTATGTACATCTATGGACATGAATACTTGGGTGCTGGAGGTATATCAATGATGTATTTACACATATTTACATGCATATTTACATTCGTCTTTAGTTTTTATTATTTACTTGAGATGTGGGCCCAGTCGCCACTGCAAAAATTTTGGTGGCGTCGACTGGGCCCCGGTCCCAGTTTTGAAGGGGCCCATTCGCCACCTATCTCAAATTAATAAGCGATTTGTAGATCCAGCGGCCGATTTATAGTCTTCAAAATTGAAATAAAATAAATAGGTATAAGCCCGTTTTGTCCCACTGCATGGCAAGGGCCACCTCTAGAGGCGATAGGCGTAAGACGCCACGAGAGCCTACTCCGGATTGGCAAATGTCCCATGCCTTCGCACCGTGGTGAGTCCCAGGACATGTCGGTTTCCTCACGATGTTTTACTTCACCGTAACAGCGATGTTATTAGCGCACATAACTTTTTTTTTTAAATAGACATCGGTGTGCGGGATTCAAACCCACGACTCTCGGAATGAAAGTCGGGGTATCTACCACTAGAGTCTAGTAACTAGCTAGACCAACACCGCTCTTTAAAATTCATCTGTAATTTCGAATGTTAAACAGAACCTAAATAAATTAGGATTATATCCACTTTAGGTGTGCTAGTAATAACACCGTTAACGGATCGGTGCTACCTGTGTCTCATGGGGGCCTTACAGCTGGACTTGGGAGGCGCTCCGGCGGGTCCTGCGGGCACGGGCAAGACTGAGACCACTAAGGATCTAGCCAAGTCGTTGGCCATACAGTGCGTCGTCTTCAATTGTTCTGAAGGTTAGTTTAGTTTTAACCTGTTTCTACTATCTTCTATATTTTGAAGTGGTGTATCCACTGTAAGGAGAAAGTCATACTCTTTTCTCCATACAAACTTTACAAACGTAGTCGACTGTTTCTTCCCTGGATAAGGACATTAGAGATATTATCATACAACCTTTATCTGCCAGGACCATGCTTGGTGCATGATCGTTTTGGTTTTATATTTTTATATTCAAATGTTTCTAAGTTTTATTTCTATTCTTAATAGAAAATAAATAAAAAATGAACCGTAGGGGCAAGGTCATAGGTTTTATGACATAAAAATATTGAGGTAATTTTATGTCTTTATCCAGAGAGGAAACCGTCGACTACGGTTGTATGGAGAAAGAGTAGGTAGACTTTTGTTTGAAAAGATAGAAGTACACATCATCTTTAAATTGATTGGGCGTGTTATGAATTTACTTTTATTCTGTTGTATAGTATTATTGTAAAGTTTATTACATTACTTTTGTATGAAGATAGCTTTCTTTTTGTATGTTATCCGTGCCACATACCGAGTCCGTGCAAAACCAAAGCTGTCGCTTCATACAAAAGTAGCCCGGCTTGGTCTAGTTTAAATAATCTCTATTTTTTTTAAAATTAAAACCTCTTTTAGGGTTGGATTACAAAATGATGGGTAGATTCTTCTCGGGCCTCGCGACGTCAGGCGCTTGGTGTTGTTTCGATGAGTTCAATCGAATCGATATCGAAGTGTTGTCCGTGATCGCTCAGCAACTGATCACTATAAGGAACGCTAAAGTTGCTAAACAGGCGAGGTTTGTTTCATGTCACCTTGTTTATTCATGTGTAATGGGTACCTATTTATAGTTATTTTAATATAACTCCATATACATATGTACCTAAATATTAGTTACGTCATGTTCGGCTTAGCTCTGCTCAGCTTAGCACAATAAAAAAACATGTTTTAGGGTACCTCCCTAAAAATATTTACACATGTATATGTACAAACTACATACACTTAATGTAATTTAAAATGGGGGATGAATTTTGTCTGATAAGATAATCTATCGCTATCATCGTATTTGATAATAAAATACGATTTTTCATTTTAGGGTTCCGTACACGAAATATAGAGCTTTAAAGTGTTATTGTTTTAGAGTTGTGTGTATCCTATCCCCCTTCTAACAGCCAAATGGCTGTACTTAATTTTGTATCATTTTGTGTTTCCCTTTAGGTTTATGTTTGAAGGGCGTGAGATAAAATTGGTTCGGACTTGTGCCGCTTTCATCACAATGAACCCGGGGTACGCTGGACGAACAGAGTTACCGGACAACTTGAAAGCATTGTTCCGACCTATATCTATGATGGTGCCTGACTATGGTAAGGATGACGTACACGGAGGCGGACTTACGCCAGTCTGGGTTGAAAATCATTCATAAAATAAAATAAATAAATTCTGTCAACAACACACAGCGTCATCTAGCCCCGTGGTAAGCGACTAAGCTTGTGTAACAGTGACTAGACAACGGATATAATACAAAATATATTTATTTTTCTTTTGTAAATACATAAATATTATACATAGAGGGACACCCAGACCAGACACAAATATTAATTGTTTTAAGCAAAAATACTTGCACCCGACGGGAATCGAACCCGCAACCTTCTGCATTGAAGTCGTCCTTTCGCACGACGCGCCACAGAGGTCTTCAACTCAACTAATGTGCGTTTCATCTTTAAATTCCTATGCCGTCATGTTGGTAGCAAAACAAAAAAGTGCAAAATACAAAAAAAATAATGTGCTACCTTGAATTTAGGGGGATTTATATATGTTATAGGCAATGTGTATAATGCAGGCATTCTATACATTTCCTAGGTATTGTATAGAATGCCGGGGTCGTCCAGGCAATGTGTGAAATGATATTGAATGTTCAAACTATTTTACACTTTACCTAGGAAATGTATGGAATACCTAGGCATTGTATAGAATGCCGGTTGACGCATAGGTAATGTATGTACCGTGTTTTTTTGCGTAGACTGCGTTTCGATTTTTATACATCACGCCTTTTTTATTTACAGAATAAGGCGCTTTGGCGACCGCTGCCGCGGCCCGCTCGCTTCGCTCGCTCGCCAAAGTAATCATGTTCTATGTTACACGCAGTGTAATCATGTTCTAACATTAACCTAACCCAACCAAGTCGGGGTGCTCCGTTTAGTTTTTCCGTGCTTTAGTTAGTAGTATAGTTAGATAGCAATTAGCAAGGGGTTTGGGGGGGGGGGGGTACGTATTCGAATAAGTATCTAATATTAAAATATTTACAGTTAAAATCCCGATGCTATCTAACTATCTAAAGAACGGAAAAACTAAATGGAGCACCCCGACTTGGTTAGGTTAGGTTAATGTTAGAACATGATTACACGCAGCGCCTTATTCTGTAAATAAAAAAGGCGCGATGTATAAAAATGGCACTGTATATGAAATAAATGTTAATTATGTTTTTATTTATAGTATTAGGCGCTTCGGCGACCGCTGCCGTCGTTCATTATACACATTGCCTGATGCGCTTCGGGCATTTTATACAATACCTAGGCAATGTATGAAATGAATCGTATTATACACATTGCCTGAACGTTTTAGGCAATGTATACAATGCCTAGGCATTCTATACAATGCCGGATTATACACATTGCCTATAACATATATAAATAATGAATGAACGAATCTTCCTGTATTCAAGGTTTAGGGTCTATACCCTAAACCTTGAATACAGGAAGATTCGCGAAGATGAAGATACAGGAAGATGAATACATTCAAGATTTCAAGGCAAGACTTTTTTGTTTTGCTACCAACATGACGGCATAGGTAATTAAAGATGAAACGCACTTTAACACGGTGTGACGGTTTGTCAAAATTCTGTCTTAATCAATACTACGTTTTTAAATTGTAGACTACGATTTGATACATTTTGCTGAAGAAATGATGACAATTACAAAGAACCAAAACGTTAGATTAAAAACCTACCATAGAGTTAATAAAACTATCCCTATAGTAGGTTTTTTATTTTAGGTCTAGCCTTGTGTGGAATCTCCTGGAAACTGTAAATCCCTGTAACTCTATTTTGGTAAAAAAAAGAATTGGTATTTTGTTTCCAGCATTGATTGCGGAAGTGATATTGTACTCCGAAGGGTTCGAGTCTTCAAAGGGGCTCGCCAAGAAAATGGTGCAAATGTACAAATTGTCCAGCGAACAGTTGTCGAAACAAGATCATTATGACTTCGGGATGAGAGCAGTCAAAAGCGTCTTGGTAAGTAACAAGGCAACTGTCTTTAGACATTTCCTACAAATGATTGTTTCATTATGTATGGATCTAGAAATACCTATAGTAATTATTTTTTAACTTCTTTTAATAAAAAATGACTTATTACCGAGATGGTGGGTATTCTAACAACGACATTTGAATTTTGATCCATCTTTTTCAAAGATGAGTGAGTAATTTCCCGAACAGTTTGACTTTGGAACTGGTAAAGCTCGTCCTTCGAGACGAGTTTGAAATGAATCACTATCAGGCGACCTTTCTCCTTCTAGTCTCTAATAAAGAACAGTCCAGTTCTATCTAAATTTGTTAAGACGGATACGAAAATAACAAACGAAACAATATGAAAATGCAACCAGCTCCAGTCTTTCTCCAGTGATTCCATTTTGACACAACTTTGTTTACAAATAAAATAGATATAGTAGCCGTGTAGCCCCGGCATAGAAATGGTAACACCACCTCTTCCCGTGGATGTTGTAAAAGGCAACTAAGGTAACGGGGGAAACCAGCTAATTTGGAGTTCTCCCCGTGGCGGGTGAACAGCTTGATCCCGTAGTTTGGTAAGGCAGGGTGGCGGCCGGAAAATATTGCCAAATCTATTTACAGTGGGTCAATGATGACTTACCTTCTGTGCCTACTCCAAATTATTTGGGGTTTAGCGGACCCTGGGCTCTTAAGAGGGTTGCAACCAGGAACATCATGCATCGTAGCTTCAAGCTAGCTACGAAATGCTACGAGCTGTAGCAATCGTTACGAAGATTTCTTACTTCGTTCGTTTTTCTGTATGTAGAGATGTTCAATTTTTAGACAATGAAAAGACTTGACTGCCCCCGTGACGCGTCGGGCGAAGGCTCGACTGCAATGCAAAAGGTTGTGGGTTCGATTTCTGCCGGGTGCAAGTCTCTATGCTTAAAAATATATATTTGTATCTGGTCTTAGTGTTTTCTACTTTAGCTATGTATGTAATTACAAAAAAAAGTAAATTATGTAGTGTATTCGTTGTCTAGTACCCATAGTACGCACCTAGTGCTTAGTTTGGGGCTAGATTGCGATGTGTGTAAAATAAATATTGCACGACGTTACACACAGCGCAATCTAGCCCCAAACTAAGCACTAGGTGCGTACTATTTGTACAATTTAAGCCTAGTGCTTAGTTTACTAGACATCGGATATACTAAATAATAATATTATGTAACGTCGAGCTATATTTATTTATTTATTACCCGGCTGCTAGGAAAGGGTTAAGTTCTTCGCGCCTGTCTTTGTAATATTCTTTATTCTCTCATATCTTCCAAACCACTCAAGGGATTTCTTTATTTAGGGCATCGTTTGTTTTTTTATAATGTGTAGGTAATGGCGGGTGCTCTGAAGCGCGCGAGTCCGGACCAGCACGAGGAGATGACGTTGATGTGCGCTCTGAACGACAGCAACCTGCCGAAGTTCCTCGCGGCCGACGCCGTCCTCTTCGCCGGGATACTGTCCGACTTGTTCCCCGGAGTGCTACTGCCGTTCCGGGACTATGGGGTCATGGAGGATGTCATCAGTTAGTCGGTTTTAATCTATTTGTTAAAGACTCGTTTTTGTGCCTCAGCTGGGCCTTTACCATGACGCCTTAATTGCAGGAGTTACCTAAGTTATTTTTAGGATTTCGTACCCAAAAGGTAAAACGGGACCGTTTTACTTAGACTCCACTGTCCGTCTGTCCGTCTGTCACCAGGCTGTATCTCATGAGCCGTGATGGCTAGACAGTTGAAATTTTCGCAGATGATGAATTTCTGTAGCCGCTGTAATAACAAATAAAATAACAAAATAAAATATTTAAGGGGGCTCTTATATAATAAACATGCCAAGTGCGGCCGGTTTGGTTTATCTATTCTGTGAAATTGAAAATTCCTCAAAGACTTCATATTGTGGTTCGTAGCACGTTTAATTGATCAGATTGAAAGAAAACATGATATTGATATAGCAAGAATAAAATTCTCCCTATCAAAGGGACAATTTTATGTAGGACAAGTGGAAAGTGCCCTTATATTTCGTACTAGCAGAGCCCCGCGGTTTCACCCGCGTAAGTTCCTTTCCCTTAGGAATAGTTAGTTCCCGTCACCATCACTATCAATAGTAAACAGCACAACATGGCGCAGATCAAATAGGCACAGAATCAGTGCGCTATGTCCTGTCCAGCGACTTGTACCGTGGATGTCAGTGGTTGCAACATATGTACTTAAATTTTTAATATCGCGATATCTTTGGATGAATTGTCCGAATTGAATAATTCAAAAGGTCCTAGAAATGTATTGAATTCATCTTGAATATGAAGTAATTTATTTTGATAAGAATTAATACCAAGGTACAAAATAAAAGGTTATTAAAGCGACGGAATTTTAATTATTTAAAAAAATAACAAAAAACACTTATTGTGAGATAACTACAATAGTTACACATATGGTATCGCGATGTTTTTGTAGACAATTACATGTTCTACAAAGTTGTAGCACATAGTTTTGTTCTCTATCCAATAGTTTTCGCTGCGCACGCGATGTAAGTAATTTTCGGGTCATTTTTTTCAAACCTTGTGTTACATTTTTGAACTTTTAGTAAGGATCCCTATTTTTTTTGAAAAAATAATATAGCCTATAGCCATCCTTAATAAACGGACTACTGAACACTGAAAGAATTTTCGAAATCGGACCAGTGGGTCCTGAGATTAGCGCGTTCAAACAAACAAACAAAAAAACAAACAAACTCTTCCGCTTTATAATATTAGTAAAGATATTTTCGCAATTGTCTACGACGTAGACCGCTCTACAGTATTGTAGACGTCTACGAAACGTTTGCTACGAAATCTTTACTCTTGATTAGAAAGAGTTAACTCTTACTGAATCGAACGAAATGCTCATACATAAGGCACATAGGGAAAGAATTTCATCAGTTACCACTCTTTAGAACTTGCCAGACAAAAGCTGCGATTCCAACGCGATTCTATCAAGGATGCGTAGCTATGGATGTATTAGTTAGAGCCAGAAGGTACGCTGGGACACGGTAAATTAACCCCTTTACTTATAAGCAGTTACCTAAACCAGGTATCGTTTGTCTTCTACTATGACATGAAGTTTAAAAGATACCAGACAGAGACAAATGTTACATAAACTTAGTCATTGTTTATAAGTAAGGTGGTAAGTTTTCTACTGTAGATACCCACTTTAATATCCGTCTGTACAATCTTGCAGAGATAATACTTCGAGAGAAAAAGAAACAAATCGAGGCGTGTCAAATAAGGAAGGTTATACAACTGCACGAGACGATGATTGTGAGGTGGGGGGTGATGCTTGTGGGGCCGACCGGGGGCGGGAAGACTGTTGTCTTACATGTCAGTATTATACAAGGGGGTGCAAAATTAATGAACCTATGTTGATTTTGTATAACTCTTTTACTAAATAAAAAAAAATGAGAGGAATGCGGAACAGTTATCACCGGAAATTTTGCGGAAAGTCTTTGAAAATGCCATAAAACGGATACAAAAGCGTCTCACCACTGGCGGCAGCCACTTGGCGGATATCATATATTCATACATATATTTACTTAACAGAAAAAAATATAAAGGTCCCTATTAAGATTGTCATTACTCAAAATATTTGTTATTTATTTAGTAAAAAAAGTTATACAAAAACAATATAGGATCATTAATTTTGCGCCACCTTATATTACATGTTAACTAGCTTTTATTTCACTTGCAATGTATGTAAGTATGTAACTATATTTGTTTTAGTGGAATCTTGCAATTTATTTTTATATTTATTTACGATTCACACTTAGAGTAAGACCAGTGGGGGTATTCACAGCCCCCGATCCGACACCAATGGTTTAAACGACTGTATCTGTCTCAATCAGATTGAATAGCGCTGAGCAAGACAGAGCTACCCGATCTTTGGTTTTGTACCGAAGCGCTCTAAATACCCCAAAAACGAGCGCAATTTCATAGAAAATACACAGCTTGATTGTCTGGTCATTAAAATCCTTAATCACTTTAAAAGCGCTTACGAACGTAGTACCTAGGCGCGTCACCGCATTTTAAGGTTTACGAAAGAAGTCACACTTCTATACGGAATTTATTTTATTTATATCAAAATCCAAAGAACTGAAACTGCGTCCATTTGCGATAACGCGGTACGATGAAACCACGACCTCTTACTATATGTTAATTTTCAATAACCAGGTACTGGGTGATACATATTCAAGATTACATGAAAATGAAGTGCCCGGACCTCAGAACCAAGTAGTACATAAGTATATAATGAACCCGAAAAGTTTGTCCATCGGTGAGTTGTACGGGGAAGTTAACCTTCAGACCTTGGAGTGGCATGATGGGATTCTACCGCTGTGTTTGAGAACCGCTGTGCAAGTACGTATGTTTAAAACTAGGGTTCTTTCAACACTCATACTGGCGATATATTTTATAGTTGTATATTAGTTGTATTTTTTAGACAAATCTTTTGAAAATATCGACTTCTCATCAATCTACAATATATATGACCCAAATCAAGCTATCGACAGTATTGTAGATCTAGTCACTACAGCTATTAAGAATAACTCTGTAACTTCACAAATACCGCGCAGAAAACGAATATTCAAACCACGGATAACCCAGGGACTACTCCGCTGTGTACGTAACAGGGATGCCATGCATCGAACACTGAAACTAAATCCATACAACGAGGTACTAAAAACTACCTATAATCGCTACCGTAATTTTTGCAATAATCTTCTTAAAAAAATCAAACGACAATACGACAGAGATCTTTTTACAAAGGCGGGAACAAATAGCAAAGCGGTTTGGAACACAATCAGACAGGTAACGAATAATTCCAAGCCTAAACAACCACCAGACGAACTGCTACAGTTATCCCCTACATTAATTGAATTTATCAACCAAGTAAATGATTTCTTTGCAACAATAGGTAAGAAGCTGGCTGAAAATATTAAGGCAAATGTACCAAAACCAAATGAAGAAGTAATTCCTGAAACTACTCAATTGAGCTCGTTTGTTCTTATTGAAACTGATCCAATTGAAGTGGAATCAACAATTTCCTCCCTAAAAAATGATACAGCGGTTGGGTGGGACGGTATATCGTCAAACATTATTAAACGCTATACAAGAGCCTTAGCCAAACCACTCTCCCATATTTTTAATAACTGTTTCGCGTCGGGTATCTTTCCAACCTCTTTTAAAAAAGCTATAGTGCATCCAATTTTCAAAAGTGGTGATAAGAAACTTATTGGTAACTATAGACCCATTGCCATTCTAACATCCCTATCTAAAGTATTGGAAAAACTCCTAAACAAACGACTAATTCATTACTTAGAATCCAATCAATTAATCACACCAAACCAATATGGTTTTCGTCGTAAAATGTCAACTTCAGATGCCGTACTAGAATTAACCACTCATGTCGTTAACAACTTAAACATTAATAATAAAGTATTATCAATCTTCTTAGACCTAGCTAAAGCTTTTGATTCCGTTCCAATCAATACCCTCCTAAACAAATTAGAAAATCTTGGAATACGAGACCGACAGCTACAGATTTTTGACAGTTACCTTACAAACAGGTTACAACGAGTAAAGATCAATAACACGCTTAGTGACGACCTTCCAGTCACCTATGGTATACCACAAGGAAGTATACTTGGCCCAACCTTATTCCTTGTATTTATAAATGACCTGACAAAAGCCACACTTACGAATGGAAGGATTATTTCCTTCGCTGACGATACTGTACTGACTTTCACAGCCAAGACTTGGTCTGAAGCTCAACTTATAGCCCAATCTGGATTAAATAAGGTAACTTCCTGGTTAGCCAAGAACACACTGACAATCAACGCTACTAAGACAAAATATATTACGTTCTCTGTCCGTAACACCTCTCAACCCACTATTCCACCAACTCTTGTCGTACATAACTGCAACGATTCTCAACAATGTAAAGATTCCTGTCCCCACATAGAACCAACATCTTCAATTAAATATTTGGGAGTGATTCTTGATCGCAATCTCACATTCAAGCTTCATATCGGCGCTGTCTCAGCCAAGGTTCGAAAATTTATATATGTTTTCAAAACCCTCCGTCACGTTGCTACACCCGCAATAATTAAGGCAACATACTTTGCACTCTGCCAATCAGTTATAGCATACTGTATATCTTCTTGGGGAGGAACCTACAAAACTCACCTTTTGAACCTCGAAAAAGCCCAAAGAGCACTCCTCAAAGTAAGTTACTTCAAACCACGCTTGTATTCAACCTCAAGATTGTATAACGAATGCAAAGTATTAAATGTAAGACAATTATATATATTGCAGACTATTCTACATGTACATGCCAAAACACCCCTTACAAACTCCGACAAAAGACGTCATTATGAAATATGCAAGATACCTGCTCCTAAACTAGTATTTACAAAACATTTTTACTACTTCCTTGGCCCTTTTCTATATAATAAACTTAATAAAATCACCTCCCACCACAGTGTACCATACTCATGTTGTAAAATCTTAATTACAAACTGGCTTCTATCAAAAACCTACGATGAAACCGAAGAACTCTTCATCTTCCTGAGCTAATAAAACACCTACCCTTAATCCTAACTAAATACCTATAAACAATTTCTCATAACACATTAGGTAAACTCCAAATGTGACACAAAACACATTTCACAATTATTGATATTTATGTATATATTTCACTGCAGTTTTATTTTATTTTATTTTATTTTATTATTTAATTAAATACTTGCCATCATCTTTTAGATCCCTAAATTACAATAATTACTAATTTTTCCTGTCCTAAAAATTTGTAAGCACTATCCAAGACCAACTAAGGAAAGAAGGAATGGGACTGATGCCCTTAACACAGATTATTAAATTAATCTAGCTAGGGTACAGCTTGACTTATTTTTGTAAAATATTTGCCTAAACAACTGCTTTATGTAACCAAGTTTTGTGCATTTGTTTTTGTTTCTCTAACTTAACTGTTTTTCCTTATGTATTTTGGCATGAATAAAGAAATTTATTATTATTATTATTTGTTGTTACCATTACGGATACTCGGGGCTATGGAGCACCCGGACCTTTGGAAGGCGTGCGTGGGGCCGAAGCCAACACGTAGAGGCCTGTTTTAGTAACATTTTAATTTAAATTTTGTGATGGACACCAAACCGGCGGTTATCCCTGTCTACACTATAAAATGCAACCAAGGACAACCCCCGGTTTGGATAGAACTATTGTGTAAACTACGGGTGAAAAACTACTTGGGCTATGGAAAGGGGTTGGTAGTGGATTGGATACTGGGGGTAACTATGGGTAATATGGCGCCTGCCGTAACAATGTTCAATAAACATGTAAAAATGGCAGACGGAGACTCGCCAACTCACAAACTGGGCCACCCTAATTATGCCGAGCAAATTACAGCCAGGGGGCAACAGGGGCGTGAGTGGCTGAAAGATGGAGCAACCTCACCGGATTTTAAACCATCCTAGGTAATCCTGTGGAGCGGGCCAACTCATCACTGACGTGAGGTGTCCATCCTCCGAGCATTTCTGCTCTCGCGACTCCACTCCGACCAGCCGGTGAAGGCAAGCCAGAGGCGGGGGACCGCTTCCTCGTCAGTGTTCACTCCGACCAGCCAACTAAGGCAAGCCGGAGGTGAGGAACGGTGATTTCCCCCTGGAGCGCTCGGGAAGCCGCGGGGTCGCTACTCCCCGACACCTCGCCTCAAGGTGCCCTGCGGGCTTATTATTATTATTATTAGTAGACCTTACAAAAAACACCTTTTGGTATAGGTAATTCTTTTTTTAACGCACCAAAATATAATTACAATGAAAAGAAAAATAACATATTACTTAAATCTAGACGAAACAATGAGCGGCCTTATCGCTTAAAGCAATTTCTTCCAGACAGCCTTAGGTTGGACAAGTTGTGAAGAAAGATCAAAGGTAGGAAGGGTGTTTAGTCAATAGAAAAGGTACTTGAAAATATATAATGATAGTATGAGACCATGCCTACATGATGCATCCGATAAGAAAGGATTTCTCAAAAATACTAACGAGATCGGGTCTTACGCGGGTGAAACCGCGGGACACATAAGACAAATATAGCCAATTACAGCGATATCACGTCTAATAATCTGAGCAATATCTGATATTCTATTTTCATCCCCATACTTCGCCGGGTTCACGTCATGAGTAACCAGGTATACTTGGATGACAGTGTGAGAAGCCGGACCATCAGTGGCTCATCTGCGACGGTCCCGTCGACGCGGTTTGGATCGAAAACATGAACACTGTACTCGACGATAACAAGATGTTGTGTCTCTCTAACTCTGAGAGGATCAAGCTTACACCTTATATACATATGGTTTTTGAGGTAAAACACAGCTTTTTTATCTATATCTATACTTCTATACTAATATTATAAAGAGAAAAGATGAGTATTATTGTATGTGCGTGTGTTTGTCTGTATGTTTGTTATGAATAAACTCAAAAACTACTGAAGCAATTTTAAAAATTCTTTCACCATTAGACAGCTACATATCGAGGAGTAACATAAGCTTTTTGATCCCGGTATTCCAACGAGATCGGGGCTCACGCGGGTGTAACCGCAGGATGCAGCTAGTTTCTGAATAAGACTGTTTGATTAGTTAGTGAGAGGTATAATTTGGTAAAGGTAGCGGTTAATGAGCCTTAATCGTAAACAATCAAAGGAGAATATAGCATTGGAAGTTTTCACGGCACGAGACGTGAACTTGCGTAGTCTAGTTGGTATAGACGTTGGGGTACTAACCTAAAGACGCGAGTTCAAGCCTCGCCGCAAGTGAACATTTTTGAATGCTATTTTTCCTTGAAAATACATTTTCTAAAGGTGGCGGATTTAGCTCAAGCGTCACCCGCCACCGTATCTCGGTGTGGCATGGTGTACATAGACCCTAACGAGATGGGATACCTCCCCTTCGTACGGTCCTGGCTGGAAGAGGGCGTCGAGAAGAACACCTTCAACCAAGAGAACAGTGAATTTCTATACGAGCTGTTCCAAATGTTAGAGCCCGGAGTTACTCACGTCAATACTAAGTGTCTCGTTGGCATTGCTCAGGTGAGATTATACTATTTGTTTTAACCGACTAAAAAAAGGAGGAGGAGGTTCTCAGTTCGGATGTCATCTCAAGTCCACTAGTCACTAGGTAGCTGCTCCAGTTCCACTATTGTTCAATAGTAAATATGCGACAATGTGAATGACATGAACACTGCAAAAAAGAATCCCATGAGTTTCTTGTGTCTTTCTCCTCATTGGAGGTCGCGTTCCGAAGACACATTATATTACAAGTGTTATGTAAATATCGAAATGCATAAACATATTTTGAATTTGAAAAAGTCAAATTAAAAAAATACTTACCCAACCTTGCAAAACAGACTCTGCCCGTTGTAAAAGGCGACTAAGGGGTTTTTGGTGGAATATTACGGCCGCGGAATGTTACCACCCACTGGCTTTTGCTACCCTAAACCAAATCATCACTTACCATCAGCTGAGATAGTGGTCAAACACTCGCCTATCAGAAAAAAAAACCTGTACAAGCTTAACAACGAAATTTTATTTTACAGTACCTAATGTAATCCGAAAGGGCAACCCCTTTCGGATTTAATTACCGTTATTATTCTGTCTTCTACCCCTATTTTTCACCACGTCCGCGTCGTTTACTTCGAAAAATATAGTTCGACACGTCATTATTTCTCAGAACATCATTATTTTGACAAGCACTTGAGCTCGTCAAAACAACAATATTTAACATAATTCACTATAAAGGTACTTTGACTTTGAAGCCTCTGAAGACTCTGCTTCGACTGAACATATTTCGACAAGCTTAGCTTCAAAATTTCAAAATAATAATCTTTGACAACATTTATTTTGAAAGCTAGGTACTATATTTCGACCGAGTCTTCTTTGAGAGATATTCATTCTCGAAACTGGAATAATGTCAACCGCCACTGGAATTCACAGAAGATGTTTATCTCTGAATCCAAAAGTTATGCGACGATGTAAATCACATGATCACTGCAAAAAAAAACCCCTGAGTGTCTTATGTCTTCTTCTAGCTGGGAGTCGCGCGAAGACACATTAGATTACTGACGATTAAAGTATTCTGTGAATATCCAAATGAATTAACATATTTTGATTTTCAATTTGGTGCGTTCCAGTGCCAATGTAATAATAATTTATTTTATTAAGCCGAGTTTTTTTTAGGACGGGACCCTATTTCTGAAACTTCGCTGTCTGTCCGTCTGTCACCAGGCTGTATCTCATGAATTTTTACGTATAGGCCTGCGTTTGACCACTATCACACCTGATGGTAAGTTAGATGCAGTCTATGAAGGACAACTGATCTAGAATGTATCTATTTACACGCGACTTTTAAGACCCCCAAATTGTAGTAGCCAGGGAATACAGTCTTAGGCAGCTGATTCCAATTTCTCGCGGTGCGAATGAGAAATGACGAAAGGAAACGCTTACTGCGGTTCTCGGGGACCTCCACCATAAAACGGTGTCGCATTTTAGTCTGCCTGAAGATGGTAAGACCAAGTTGTGCAATTCAGCAGCACACGCCCCAAAATGTAACCGGTAAAAAATGTGATCCATCACGGGACGCCTGTGAAACATCGACTCGCTACGTATTCCATCATAATTATAGCATGGCGAGGCGTTGTCACCACGGCCTGTATCGCTACGAAAACTTTTAGGTTCACTCTCGCCTATAGATGTTTCACATCAAAAAATAAGGTTCGGTTCGAATTCATTTATCTTTTATTCGTTCAGGTGGATATAAGCAAAGTATCGGCAATATGCTTTCTTATGGGCGCCCTGCTTTCGGAACCGGGGGAACGGTTTCCAGACAAAGCCGCTATCAAAGTGTACATCGCTCACTGCTTCATATTCTGCTACGTCTGGTGTATAGGAGGGAACATTCTAGAAGCAAATCGAAAGTCACTCGAAGAACTTGTTAAAAGGCAATTCGAAACCTACGAGGAAGCTGAATAGTTAGTATACTTCTACTATGTTTGTTGATCATTTTATTAGGATAACTTACCTGGTACACTTTGTATCGCCATCATAACGGAAAAGAAAACATGACAGTGGCAATTGCCGATGACGGGCCATTCAAGCCTTCGGTAACTAAACGTGAACAAAAAACTTTGTTATGCGAACTAACCTTTTTATTTCCAAAATCTATAAGATTATATTCCGTAACTCTTTTCCAAGTTTTCATAGATTTTATACAATTTTAGGACCATTTCTATTTCTATAGTCTTTTGTTTTTATTATTACTCATGTTTAGTGTATCATTATTAGTCTGGTAAAACAACCCATAGGTTACATAAAATCTTCTACGGTACTACTTACTACACAAGTCAGTAGTACCATGAAAAGAAACCTGTAACTGTAACCACGGCAAATACAATACTTTTTGAAAGTCCGAAAGTAAGGCGGGATTAATCTGAATTTACTTTTTAGCTTCCCTCAAGGTTTCAATTTCTTCGATATGTACATGGATACGAAGCACAGGAAGCTGAAAGTTTGGGCGGAAATAATACCGGAGTTCATTTACGACTGCGAGAAGCCTTTCTTCGAGACGTTGGTGCCCACTATTGACACGGTCCGTTACGGGTACTTGTTTGAAAAGCTGTTGGGGTCTGGCAAGCCGGTCATGTTTACTGGGGGTACAGGTAAGAACTATTAAACATAGGTACTAGATTAAATTAGGAAATAGCTGTATTCCGCGATTTTACCCGCATATTATGTCTAGATCCCGTGGGAATTTTCAGAAATCCTTTCTTATCGGATGCCTACATCACATAAGGAATACACTCTCCAAGTTTCAGCTCTCTACTATCAGCGATTTAGGCTGTGCGTTAATCAGTCAGTCAGAACAAAGCATTTTATGGATATAGATTCGACGAACAGTAGACCTCGCACTTTGCCCCCTTAGTGGGCGAAATCAAAAATCCCTCGCGACGAAAATAATTGTCAAATTACTTATATATCTATACTTATAGTACAAAGAGGTAACGTTGGTAACAAGCGGACCCCGGGCTCTCGAGAGGGATGCAACCGGGAACATCGATCGGATGATGATGAACGTTGGCAACATGTATGTTTGTATGTATGTATATTGGGGGTGATATTATACATGTACATACCAAGTTTCGTGAATATCGGTTAAGAAATACGACCTGTAGGTAGAGGAGAAGCAAAATACTGAGTACTGACAGACGAAAGAACATTTTGCTAGACTTGAGGCAGAGACGCTTCGCTCGCTCGGTTATTCTGAGAACTGTAGCCCTCTATAAGGCCTTAGCCTCTGTAGTCAGCGAAATATCAATCGAAAATCCCTCACGACGAAAAAAGACAAGTTTCGCGAAGAACGGTTGAGAAATACGCTTCGCTCACTCGGTTTCTCGGTGACATAAATCATTTCTTTGCAATCAAAATTACAGGTGTGGGCAAGACATGCATAGCAGCTGAAATTTTAAACCGGATGCAAGTAACTGGCTACTATATACCCGTCATATTGAACTTTTCCGCCCAAACAAGTAGCTCTAGAACCCAAGTACGTAACATTCTAGCTTATAAATAAGTATTGATGTAATCTGCTTGAATGCGACCGTAAGTACCTTCGAACGTAAGTACCTTCTTATAAATTCAAACAGATAACGTCAATATATATATGTTTACGTACTTTGAAATTTTAACACAGAGTTTCTTCCTAGTTTCTTCACCGATATTATACTTAAATAAAAGTAAAAAATTTAAATAAAATGCCGTTACTCTCGGTTGAAGAAACTCGCAGTCAGTCACGAATGGAAAATACAAGTTATCCCGGCACCTTCATTCAGGAATGGAATGCTTTTCTTCGTTTTTCGTTATTTTTGCGAGTTAAGAACGTGACGACTGTTACCATTTCCATACAAACTTAATACCAAAATAAATTATGAGAAATTTAGTTTTCTACCCTAGTATCGATATTATTCGGATTAAGATTTTACTTTTAAAGGGTCCCCACCACAAGGTTTTCCAAAATATTCATTCGAAATGAAATAAAACGGAGTAACATTTTTTTCATTTTTCCAGCGTAAATTACTAGTTTACATCTCATTTCGGTACATCTCATTTGTTTTATATTATTCCCAATAAAAAGTAATTTACGCTGTAAAAATGAAAAAAAAAAATGTTTCGCCGTTTTATTTCATTTTGAATAAATATTTTGGAAAACCTTGTGGTGGGTAAAAGTAAAATTTTAATCCGAATAATATCGATATTAAGGTAGAAAACTAAATTTTTCTTAATTTATTTTGGTACTAGCTGCGCCCGCGGTTTCACCCGCGTAAGTCCTGATCCCGCGGGATTTACGGGATCAAAAGTAGCCTATGTCCTTCTCCGAGGTCCTATTTATCTCTATACCAAAATTCATCAATATCGGTTCAGCGGTTTAGGCGTGAAAGCGTAACAGACAGACAGAGTTACTTTCGCATATAATATTAGTAAGATTAAGTTTGTGTAGAAATGGTAACAGTCGCCGCGTTCTTAAGTTCTTAGCTTATGGCTCGATTGCGAAAGACAAGTTAAGCGATGATTTCGACTTGAGTTTCGATTTATAGGCTGTCTTTGTAAAATGACATACTTATGTCAGTTTGTTTATTAAGGCGGACTATTAGTGCGAGATCTCTGCTTGAGTCACGTTCTACAATACAGGCATAACTGTGGGTAAAACAGCGCCGAAGCCCCAGCTACTAGGTAAACTGTGGTAAAACTCTTGTAAAAATAAAAACTTGTTTTAATTATTTCATTAATTTATTAGGAAGTAATAGAACTCCGTTTAGACAAAAGACCGAGGAAGGCTATCGGTGCGCCGCTGGGCAAGAAGGTGATAGTTTTCATAGACGACGTCAACATGCCCAAATTGGATGTCTACGGTGCACAACCCACTATTGAACTACTAAGGTGGGTACCCACATACACTCGTATTCACAAACGTCTATAAAGTGTACTCTTGTGTTGTGCTTGTGAGTGACTGATAATAATCAATGTCAGCGAAAATGTACCAAATGCTGAATTCACGTTAGTATCTAAAATTATATTCATCTATGAATTCACGCCTATGGTCGTTTGGTAAATATGGATGTTAAGTGTTTATTCTACAATTTAAAAAAAAAACACTTTTTCGGGCTCCTCCGTGCTTCGGAAGCCACTTTAAGGCCCGTATTAATAAACGGAACTCAATCGATCGATCTTGAGTGCGTATCAATTGAGCGGCCCTTAATATGCTGTCACCATCATAAGTTAGGCGTTAATTAATAGTTAAAACTCAAGCTCTACTCAGCTGAGAGTGATCTTGTTTTTAATATTTTACTAAATGTGAGTTTACAAAACCGTTTACTATTAAATAGATATCTAAATGCGAAAATTTGTTCAATACTATTTAATGACGTATTTCTTTTTTTTTATGTTAAAAATTGGTGTCTAACAACTAACATTATTATTAAATAACATAAATTAACAAAACGCAGTGTCATACTTGACTTGACAGTTCGCATCAGTCATTTTTCTATAGTCAGTCTGTGGTTTCTTTTGTTTTTGTTTTGAATTCGTGCTATGAGAGGATTACAATTATTTGTTTATAATTTTACAAAACGATCATCAAAATGAGAAAACCAAAAGGAAATCGAAATAAGGTAACATTTTAAAACTATTAACATTTGTCATCATCCGAGCGTTGTTCCCGGTTGCATCTCTCTCGAGAGCCCGGGGTCCGCTTTCCTACTTTTACGTCTCCACTTCGCACGATCTTCGGCATCCCGTGTAGTGAGGCCATTTGCACGCATATCCGATCTCACAACGTCAAGCCAGCACTTCTTGGGTCTTCCCAATCTGCCGCGGCCGGGCGGAGGCGCCATAGCAAGACATTTGTTTCCCACGTAACTAGCCGGTTTCCGTAGAACGTGGCCGTACCACCGTAAGCGGCATTCTTGCAGTTTGTCTGCAATGTCTCGGACATGAAGGCTGCCCCTGATGCGGGAGTTTCTGACGCGGTCTTTTCGCGTCACTCCACACATCCAGCGCAGCATGTTCACCTCCGTGACACGCAGCTCCTGCTTATGTCGCTAAAGCAATGGCCACGCCTCACTACCATACAAAAGGACAGGTCTAATGATCGTTTTATAGACCTGTCCCTTCAGTTTAACCGGCATTTTCGGGTCACAGATGACACCAGTTACCTCTCGCCACTTGGCCCAAGCTGCCGAAATGCGGGACTTGACGTCACAATCGATGTCGCCGGACTCGTGAAGTACAGATCCCAAGTACTTAAACTGGTCTGTCCGCTCGACCATGTGACCGTCTACGCAGACAGGTGTGGGATCTGTGGTATTGCTAGCCAAGTATTCGGTCTTCGCTACGTTGAGTTGCAAACCGCCGTTCTCAAGTGACTCGCCTTCCAAGCCGTCCCTCATCCGAGTCCGCTAGCGCAATATCATCAGCATACATGAGCATCCACGGGGGCTGCTCGTGTGCGTCTCGGATGATTACGGACAGTGCGTCTAGTATTACGCTAAACAGAAACGGACTTAGGACGGATCCTTGGTGGACTCCGACTGTAATGGGGAAAGATTTAGTGTCACCAACAGCAGTTCGCATAACGATCCTTAGGGCGAAAAAAGGGTCCATGGTACCATGACCGGGGCGGAAACCATACTGGCCCTCCGAGACAGTGCACTCCTGCCGGATCCGAGAGTCAACTATACGCTCGTAGAGCTTCATGGTGTGGGACATGACCTTTATACCACGATAACTTCCACACTCCTGCACAGATCCCTTGCCCTTGAACACTGGAGTGATAACACTCAGTCTCCATTGGGCGGGGTTCTGCCGGTCTCGAGTATGCGGTTAAAAAGGTTGGTTAAGATGCCCACACCACGAGAACCCATAGCTTTCCATACTTCGATGGGGACTCCATCGGCGCCGACAGCTTTCCGATTCTTCATGCAGTGAAGAGCCTTGCGTACCTCCTCAGGCGTTATCAGTGGCACAAGTCCTAGATTCGGAGGGAGTTCCGGTGGCTGCACCTCTTTATACTGCTTATTGAGCAGCTCGTGGAAATAAGAGCGCCACCTCTCCTTCACCGCGAGGTCCTCGCATAGCAGGTTACCATTAGGATCTTTTACACAGCAGCACTTGGATATATCCTGTGCCGCTTTGATCCTAGAACGTGCCAACTTATAAATAAGCTTCTGCCCCTCAAACGTTTCCAACTTATCGTACAATGGCTGTAAGTGGTCCCGTCTGGCTCTGGCTACTGCTCTCTTTGTGGCACGTTTGGCAGACCTGTACGCGTCGCGATCTTCAGGAGAGTTGAACGCTTGCCACTTTTTAAAGAGGGCTTTCTTCACCTTAGTCTCCCTCTGGACTGTGTCGTTCCACCACCAAGTTTCCTTGTCACACTTGCTTCCTCCCTTAGACATACCGAGGACCGACCGCGCCGAATCAGTGATAGATACTTGAATCCTGTCCCAGTGTTCCTGTACCGATTCGCCTTCAGCATTAGCACATTTGTCGCCGATTGCTGAGGCTAGCATCTGGGACTTGACTTCATTAAGCATCCACCATCTGATTCGGCGCTGACATGGTTCCGGTCGCTTGTCTTTGGTCTTTACACAGAGATCCATGACAAGGATACGGTGTTGGCCACGTAGCCGATATGGTGTCTCCTAGTGATTAGGAAATCGATTTGGGTAGCGCGCCCCCCGCTCTTGTAGGTGATCAAGTGGTCGGGCTTCTTTTTGAAATATGTGTTCACGAGTGCCAGGTCGGCAGTGGCACACGTACGCAGAATTTCTTCTCCTTCCGCATTCCGACTGCCATACCCGTAGCCTCCATGAACACGTTCAAATTCCGCTCCCATCTCACCCACATGACCGTTCAGATCACCACCCAAAACGATTCCCTGTGACAACGGGATAGCCCCAAGGACCTCGCCGAGTTTATCCCAAAACGACCTCTTATCAGCGTCGCTACAACCGACCTGTGGCGCGTAAGCACTTACTAAGTGGGTAGGGACCCCCTCAATAAGCACCTTCACGCACATAAGTCGGTCGCTAAAGCGATTCACCTCCAATCGTTATGCAACCTCTCAGCGAGCACCACAGCCACCCCGTTCTCTCCACCAGGTGCACCCGTGTAGATCAGCTTGTAGCCATTCCCATTGAGCCGGGATCTGCTGCCTTTCCATCGAGTCTCCTGCAGGAACGCCACGGCCACCTTCCGCCTGGAAAGCACGTCGGCTAGCTCCCTCGCGCGTCCGGTTAGCGTGCCAATGTTCCACGTTGCGAAGCGGAGTTTCACATCGTGTTTAGGGGCTAACGTCTTTGGCCGTGCCCGCCCGTGGCACGGTAGCCCTCGTCCACTTACCACAGGAGTCAGGCGAAGCTCCTGCGCGCCGTTATGCGGCGGCGCCCTATCTCTGTGGCAATCTCTTTCAAAACTTTCCATTTAAGATTTGGCTGATTTTGACTTTTACGGGAGCGACTGCCGTCTGACCTCCCAACCCCGAGGGGAAAGTCTGCGCCAGAGCCTCGACCGTTCATCAGCAGGTGCACCGGCTAGCAGGTGAGGTTGGCTTGGGCCCAAAGATCTTAGTGGACCCCATACACACCCAACTATTAAACTATTAACATTTGTGTTGATAAGAAACGAGAATACCACTTACTAATTACCTAAAACCGGCAACTGAAATGTTCATGTTTTTTCTTGTTGATATCTAAATAACTTTCAATAAATGTATAATGCTTATTATTTCGTTTTTAAAAGTTCTTATATCCTAAAATAACAAATCTCATTTATTTACAGATGTCAAGGAACAACGGCAAAAAACAACAAAAACAAACTTACAATGCATTAAGCATTAAAGCAGCCGTGATAGATCTATAAAGCTGCAAAGAAGTTCACAATTCATTGACGCACATTAAAATCCTACTGCGCTCGAACAAACCCCCAATTCTACATCTCAACTAAAACAAGGAAAACCATTTGTTTTGCAGGCCAAAATAGAGGTGGACCTGAAATTACAAGTGATAGTGGTTATACAGCTGAAAATACTCCAGCAGCGGCTCAGTCCACCTCCACCACTGAAGATGTAAGTATTAAAAATTACAAAAGCAAAAGGAAAACACAGCAAGAAATCTACTAAAGCAAAAGAAGGCAAGGTCTATGGACCTAACAGCAGTCAATGTGTATCGCAACCTACTTTGGACACTCCGGCTAAGCTAATTAGAGATACAAACACCTGTGGCACTTGTAAAGGCAATTTCGCCCATGATGTGCAAATAAAAAATCGTTTGGAGTGGATCGAATGCATATTTTGTAAAATTTGGTACTATGTTAAGTGGCAAAATGTTTTAAACCCTTATTTTTCTTTAATCTAATTGCGAACTATCAGTGTCAGAAGATTAACTAGTAGTTAAGGTACCTTAGGTAGCCTAACCTTACGTTAAGTAAAATTATACCCTGACTCATTTTGCTACTTCCTAAGAAATAAAGCTATTGTTGAAGCACAATCATGTGAATTTTATAATACAAGGTCTATAATTATTGTATTATGCCCATGATCATATTGGACATGAACAAACTACAGACATTCTTCGCACTCGTCATTGCAGTCATTCTAATGTAACAAACTACATTATTTTGAGGTCTAACAGCTTTTTCTTTCTTTTCAGATCAAAATTAGCAATTCAAAGGGTTCATCAAGAGAATTGAAACATAAAAAAGTTATATCTAATTAAACTTTTATTAAATAAAACAGTTTTTCTTATAATATGTCATACAACTAATTTTATTGTTACCTAAGCAAAGTAATTTTCAATTATTGAGTTTCTCAAAATAAAGTCTGAGGTATTAGGCTGTAATGGGCTATCATCTACAGTTTCTTCTTCATTCTCCTCATCATTTTCAAATGTCATTGGTCATTTAATATTAATGCCAGGTTCAATAGCACCGCACAGGCCACAATTATGTTGCACACAGTAAGCAATTTATTGCCCAGACCTTTTCGCAAACAGGGAAATCTTCTCTTCCATATGCCAAATGTCCGTTTTACGATATTTCTGATTTTTATCTCAGCTCTATTGTATCAATGTGATGGCTGATCTTCAGGCTTCAGTATGTGAGTACAAATAGTAAAGCTGGATAACCACTGTCACTAACCAACCTTTTGTGAAACTGGTAGACCTCTGTTATCTGACTTTTGAAGTTTATTTCTTATTAAAGACACAATGTAAAATACAGAATACTGACAAAATCTGTACTTTTTATTGAAATCCCTAACCAAGAACGGATCAGCGGCGTCCCTTATATAACGTTTCGGCATTCGATGACGTCGTCGTGGCCATAAAACTTCATAATAATGCCCTAAAATATCATAATTATTGATTTCTAACTTTTATTATGATTCCATTTTTTGAATTAGGTACAAAAATAACGAAACAGCTACTTAAGTCACGTATGACCCACAATCGAACTTGAGTACACTAAACTGGATCTTGAGAGACATCTTGAGTGCTGAGTTTGATTTATTAATAAGGTATGACTCAAGTGATACGTCACTCTTTAATCGCATCTTAAGATAGGTTTATTAATCAGCGCAACAACTTAAGATTGATATCGATCTTGAGTTCATTCTGTTAATACGGGCCTCCGTTGATCGCGGTTGTTATCTCTGATAGCAGTCAGTAAGGCCTTAGGCGATCTGAAATGCATTAATTGTTGCATTCTGTTTCATTGATATTAGACAATTCTTGGATTTCGGCGGCGTGTACGACAGAGACAAGTTATATTGGAAGGACATTCTGGACGTGGTATTGTCTTGTGCCTGCGCTCCTCCGGGCGGCGGCAGAAACCCGTTGACAGCACGATTTGTTAGACATTTCGCAATGTTCTACATATCGGCTCCCAACTCGGACGCTATGAAGACTATTTTCAAGGTAAAACTTAAATATAGGGATAACATATTTATCTATAAACATATAACAAAGTCGTTACCCACCATATCAATTCGCGAACTTCCTATAGTGTTCCTTCTTATAGTGTGTGTACGAATTTGAATGTTCAAATAGCTATAAAATTCAAACGTCCGACAGGCGATATTAAAAGGTCACATGGAAGACTTCGTGACTGAAGTATCCGTATTAGGAGACTCTATAGTGAACGCAGCGGTCGAACTGTATCTCAAGATATGTGCGGAGCTGCTGCCGACGCCGGCCAAGTCACATTACGTGTTCAATTTGAGAGATCTCTCCAAGTCTATGCAAGGAGTTCTGCAAGCGGATGCTGCGTACATGCGATTGCCACAAGCCATGTTGAGGTCTGTTTAAAAAAAGTAGAAAAACACCAAAAAACCTGTAAACTTTAAATTATCCACCAAATGCCTATAATATCATGTTATTTTAAAAATATTGATCTCCTGATCATTGTGTGGAAGTGGTAGAAGTCAACCGTTTTTTAATGTCGGTCTCACGAAATGCTCTTCAGTCCAAGAGGGACCCCTTAAAACATCTAAGTACATCTAATCAAAAGTCGCAAAAAGAATACACTCTCCAAATTTTAACTCTCTACTGTCAGCGGTTGAGGCTGTGCGTTGATCCATCAGTCAGTCAGGACAAAGCGTTTTATAGATATACGGGCTGACCCGGCGCACTTCGAATAAAAATTCTGCTGTCAGACTACAGTGTCCCGTTACATACTGAAGAAGAATACCTATACTATGTATAACGAAGTATATGTTTGAATTGCTGTAATTATTTGCAAGTTGTACATGACGTTTCAGGCTGTTCTATCACGAATGTCTGCGCGTATTCCACGACCGTCTGATCAACATCCAGGACAAGAGCTACTTCTACCACCTGATGAGCACCATCTGCCAGAAGAACTTCAACCAGCCGATCCTGGAGGTCCCTGAAGATGCCATCATTGAACACCCACCGCTCCTCATCTTCGGTGACTTTATCAACTCAGCCACGCCGAAGGAGAATAGAGTTTACGCGGAAATACCTGATGTTGCCAAGTTGATGGTTGTTTTGAAGGTCAGTTTCTTTATTATTTTATTACATTTGAAATCTTATATACATGAAAGAAAATAGTGTTAGTGAAACTAATTTTTTACCCCTTAAAACCTAGACTGAAAATTGGTTAGGAAAGGTGGCTTAGAGCCATGAGAAGGACTTGGGATAAAAAAATTTTAAAGAGTAATAGTAGTAGGATAGGCATTTAAGACGACATACCTACTGCAGGCGTGGGAAAATAGTTTTGAACACAACATTGAAAATATATTATCTAATATATAAAATTTCCATGTGTTAGTTACCGTACTCCTCCGAAACGGCTTCACCGATCTTCACCAAACTTCACATACGCATTCAGTAGGTCTGAGAATTGGCTACTATCTGTAATTTATAAGGCAAAACAACGTTTGCCGGGTCAGCTAGTAGTCACATAAATGCGAGTCAGTTTATTGTAGACTCCCTGGAAATGAATAAATCTACTTACGGTATTTAGATAAGTTACATATTCATCGCGCGTCCTTCAAAGTGTGATTTTTATGGTTAAAAAAAACGCAATGTATTTAGGCATTAGTTTGATGTATCACAATGACAAAGTCATTTATGTCTACTATTGAATGCAAGGGTGGGGTCAGACTGTACCTGTAACCAAACTGGAATAAGCAACGAAAAGCAAATCTCCGCATAAATCGTCTTTTGTTCGACAGATACTCGAGCTGTTTCATCGAAAAAATTACGATTATTGATATGCAATTATTGTCATTTTCGTTGCTTATTCTAGTTTGATCGAACGTACTCTTAATAGAGCGAATAATTCTCCCTCTAAAGGAATACTTGGACGAGTACAACTCGACAGCCCGCGCGGAGATGCACCTCGTGCTGTTCGCGGACGCGGTGGAGCACGTGGTCCGCGTGGCGCGCGTGCTGCGAGCCGAGCGCGGACACTGTCTCATGGTGGGCCCGGGCGGCTCCGGCCGCCGCAGCGTCGCCACGCTCGCCGGACACGTCAACGAGTGCAAGTCAGTACACATTGCGACATAGTGATCTCAGCCTCAACCCGAATGCAATGCAAGTCGGTTTACATTGATACATAATGTATTTCTGCCCCTATAGTTCCCATAGGTCATCAAAATGCAACAGGTACATATTTCAGTTTAAGTTTTTCTACCAATAATAGGCCCTAGAAAGATACTATTATGAGTACAAAGAACTGGTCCCAAGTCTTCTCTCACAATCATACGTGTCTCAATAGAGTGTCGATGACCACTCAATTTATCTATTTTATCTACCAAATCTGTCAAATACACGCCAATTATGACAATTATTACTCTATCGACACCCTATTGCGATCAAATAGAGACACGATTGTGAGGGCAGACACCACTGATGCATCTGTATAACCTTACCTTTTCATCACAAACTTCGCAATGAAAAACATAACGAGTTCTTATTTGTAAAGAAACCTCCCCCTTTTCTGGAGTTTGTTAGGAGGTCGTCACGGGGTATACTGTTTGCACAATTACTAATTAATAAAATGCCACCGAATAATTCCTTGCAATTAATCAGGTGCATGGGAATGGAACTAAAACGGAACTACGACACCCCGGAATTCCACGACGACTTGCGCAAAATGTACATGAGAGCAGGAGTCAATTATGAAGACACGGTGTTCCTCTTTACTGACACTCAGATTACTAAGGAAGGGTTCCTCGAAGACATAAATAATATGCTGAATTCAGGTAGATACATCTATGCACTTAATAAACTTAAGTCAATCTCACTGATTGACTACTGATATATAAAAGCACAGCTTAAAACTAAGCGTCCACCTTTCGGCATCGTACGCATCGGACGCATCGCATCAAACTGATCGTAATATTCTTTGTATAGAAAGTCACAGAAGTGATCGCTCGAATCTGCTACTCTATACAATAGTAGATTGTATAACAAGGGAGCAAAATATTTTTTTACGGCGAGGGCGTTACTTTGTTACACGAGCAAAGCGAAGAATTCTAGAATAGTAGAATGTAGACGTAGAATTCTGAGCGCAGCGAGGGATTCAAAGTATACATCGCCCGAGGCAAAAATACTTTGCTCTCGAGTCATATACTCTACTTTTCATCCCCTTTCTATGAGAAAATAAATAAGATATGGTGTTACGTAATTCGTGAATATACCTATTTACTTAAACAAAAATGTTGGGTATAAAATTTTAATATCACGTTTATTATACAGAAGCCCTCTATAAATATTTCCCCTCCATCGCAACTGGACGGATTCGCAACTGGACAGATTCTCAGCTGGACAGATTCTCAGCTGGACAGATTATCAACTGGACAGATTCTCAACTGGACAGTTTAGCAACTGGACAGAATGTGTACAGTCCATGACATAATTAAAGTTAATTTTTATTGGTCTGAATTTGATGGAGACCATAACATACAAACAAAATGAATACTGTACATAATACTATACTAGCTGTGTTCCGCGGGTTTAACCGTGTAGTTCCCTAAAACTATATGTTAGTCCACAATATAAACTACCCGCATGCCAAATTTCGGCAAAATCCGTTCAGCCGTTTGAGCGTGAACAAACACACAAACTTTGCATTTATAATATTAGTGTGATGTGATTGAAGGAGTATTCGCTTTTTATTAACCATTCAAAAATTGTGTTGTGAAAAGGAAATGTACCTGAATGCAATCTATTTATCTGCGTAATGCAAACTGTTTCATAACAACAAATTATATGATTAATAAATTGATGGCTTTGACATTGAATGTCATCAATAGCATACATACATAGTTGCATCATTTTATTTTGTAACAAAGCGTTTAATTAATAAATTAATTAATTACTTGGTAAAATGGAGATTGCTGGTCCGAGTCGGACAAAACCTGAGCTAGTCTTTGTAGATGGACAAAGAAAAAGAGGGAAAGACCCGCTACATGGAACGGTTTTGTTACATGCTGGGCATCGGTATAATTTCGCAAAGCGGAATAAATCGAACTGTACCAATTGGAGATGCAGCAAGAAACGTGAGTGTAGTACGTCTATTACATTAAATACAGACAATGATATAATAAAAGAAGGCAAACACTCGTGTGCTCCAAACTTTGAGCGGAATAGAAACGAGAAACTTTTAAATGAATGTAAAAAGGAAGTATGTAATAATATGGAGCCAATACAAAGAATATTTGAAAAACATTTTTTAGAAAAAAATGATTCTGATTCACTAAATTTATCAGATCACTCATTACCATCATTTAATACCAAAAAGGATACATTATACAGATGTCGCAATAAATTTCTTTGTGTAGAAAAGTGCAAAAGCGACAAGCTCGAAGATGTTAAAATACCTGAATGTCTAGTCAAAGACTTCTTTTTATACGATGATGGTCAAACAGACAAAATAATTGTGTTTGGCAGCCAAGCAGCAAGAGATTTAATAAAAAATACAGACATATATTATGGGGACGGTACATTTAAAATTGCACCAAAACCCTTTTACCAGCTTTTCTCACTACATGTCGACATAACCAAGGGTGGCGATTGTGTTAACTTTGTGCCAGTACTGTTCATTCTTTTACCAAATAAGTGTCAGGAAACGTATACAAGAATGTTTAGAATTTTGAAAGAGCAATTGTCTGTTAATATTACGCAGTTCAAGTGCGACTATGAACTAGCAATCGCACAAGCTTTACAATGTGTCTATCCAGATGTCACTGTCAAAGGCTGCTTTTATCATTTTCAGAATGCAGTGTGGAAAAAATCTAAAGAATTAAAATTTACATCTACTGCAAATGGTCGGAAATTGACACAATTGTGTACGCAATTAGCACTTTTGCCAATTACTTTAATACCTGAAGGCTTTTTGGCAATAAATGAAATGGGTACAGATGATGGAGAATGTAAAGCGTTTTTCAATTATTTCACAAATTATTGGATGATGAAAATTACGAATGAACAATTATCCTGTTACGGAGAAAGATTTAGGACCACTAACGCAATAGAGGGTTGGCATCGGCGAATTAATGCCAAGATACCGAAAAAACCATCCCTTTTTTTGTTCCTGCAGTTATTAAAAAAGGAATCGAAAATCAGTGATAACAAAATCAATAGAAGTTACTTTCACTGTGAGGAAACAAAACGTCGGCCAAAACAAATTTTGATTGATACGCAGATACAAAATATTATATCGGACTGCATTAATGAAAAAATTCCTGTCAGAACATGCTTGGAACGGCTACGGTCGCTAAAATTATCTAGCTAAATTAGTAGCTTTTGCGTGAAAGAGGAATAAACTTCCATCCATCGGCTTATTCCCAGTCGCCCTCACCGCCAAATGCACTGGAGTCAACTGGGAAATCATTGACTTTGCATTTCGTTTGATTCTAAGTATAGAAATGATAGATCTCATCGAGATCTACATTTCGGATGTCAGCTATCGAACTTAAACTTTATGCATCTTCGAAAATATTGGTCCAAGAGTAAAGTTTCTTCACAGAAGTGATAGAAGCAAAAACTTCGTTTCTGAGATATTTCAAGTTTGACAGCTGTCATCCGAAATGTAGATCTTAATGAAATCTATCACTTCTGTAAAGGAACTGGTACTCTAGGATCAATAATCTCTTAGATATAGTCATTTTAAGTTTGACAGCTGTCATTTGAAATACAGATCAAGTGGGGGAGCTGGAACGTTTCAAAATTTAAAAATTATGCTCCCAGTTGGCCCTTCAAAAGGGGGCAACTGGTATATATTTTATTACGAATTCCCAGTAACTCCCAGTGGGGGCGATGCCAGTGGGGGCGACTGGGAATAACCGCATCCATCCATTCATCTATCCCATCAAACATTGACATTAACAATTAAACTATTTGTAAAATATTCGTCTTATTCTATTGTGGTGCTTTTGTGTTATATTGTTACAGTTTTCTTGAATAAACACTAAAAATTTAATCCCTATGTTTTTAGTTTATATTATTTTTTTCCAGACTGTACTCTGTCCAGTTGCTAAACTGTCCAGTTGAGAATCTGTCCAGTTGATAATCTGTCCAGCTGAGAATCTGTCCAGCTGAGAATCTGTCCAGTTGCGAATCCGTCCAGTTGCGATGGAGGGAATATTTCTTGGTTGTTATAGCGGCTACAGAAAATCTGTGAAAATGTCATATAAATACTAAAAAAAATAACTAATAACTAATGAAACTAAAGAAACTAACGAAACTAACGAAACTAACGAAACTAACGAAACTAACGAAACTAACGAAACTAACGAAACTAACGAAACAAACGAAACAAACGAAACAACGAAACAAACGAAACTTTTTTACTTTGCTCCCGCCTGTTTATCTCTTAACAGAAAAGAGCTACTTTGGTCGCACTTATAGAGGACCAAATCGACACTTTTCGAATAGATGGGATGAAAAAATATTAAGATCTGTTTGATGCGATCTGTCCGATGCGCATGATGCCAAAAGGTGGACGCTTAGCTTAAGGACGCGGCGACTGTTACCATTTCCATACAAACTTAATACCAAAATAATTTTGGTTTTTATTTTGGTATTAAGTTTGTATGGAAATGGTAACAGTCGCCACGTTCTTAAGGAGGCAGTTTTAGAGTTTTTTTGTTTTTTCCGTTGGGATTTGTTTAGTTATATTATAAGCGGACTTCGCAAATTTGTTTTTGGAAACGGTCAAACGATACATCAATAAACTGTTTTAAATTCACACGATTTGTTAACATTAATTACATTTTTCCTGGTCTTAATCGCGTATTATTATTTATAACACATTTGCTCGTAAAGGGCCTCTTATTTCACCAATTTCAATATCGTAATGTATGTCATTACGTACTTGTGCGTAATCGTAAAGTAAAACGCACGAGTTTCTTTCTAATAAGGTAACACGTACGGTTTATCATGCTCCGTCTAAAACCAACGGTACTTTTTTAAATCTTAAGAAAAAAAAAGCAAAGAAAGCAAATCAAAAAATTTTTATGTCAGAAAAGTGGTCAATATTTTATGAATAAAATTAACTTTGGGAGATAAAATATAAAAAATAAACATTTAATTCTTTAATTTAATTCATTTTGACAGTAAATTACATCTGTAACAGAAACAAAAAAATATTAATTTACTTTATTAGTAATACTGGCTGTTTTTGTACCGTTGCCTTAAAAAAAAAAGCACTGATGCCCGCGCATCGCTAATTTGTGAACAAATAAAAATTATTCCGCGCGCTTTTTCTTTTCGCTGTATTGTTTTTATTTGATTTCCTCGCAAATGTGTTATAAAACGTCGTATGACATACGTGCGCTTTGATAATTACAGCCTCTGCTTTCTTGTAGCCCTCGCCTACGGCTCGGGCTAGCAATATCGCCTCGGCTGTAATTTTCAACTTACCGCACTTATATCATAATGTACTATTATTTTCTTACCTCGACGTTTCGACCATGTTACAATAGTCTTGGTCGCTAGGGGACGTGACGAAACGCGATTTTGACCCGAGAAAGTGTAACAATGCCAAAGATACATCGTTGTATTCTTTGAACAAATCAAATCAAATGGTCTGTTCAAATTAAGGTCTCTACATACAGAAATCCCGTCGGGGCGACGATGGGGGGATGGTACGGAATTTTTGTATGTAGAAATTGACACGTCCCGTCCGGGAAACGTTACGCATGCAGAGACCCTTAGAGACCTTAAGGCGACCTGAAAACTCTACACTAATTTTAGGCCACATTTCTATACAAGAAACAGAAGATTAAGTTCAGTTAATTCCCCCTTTGCCTTATAGGGGAAGTACCGAATCTATTCGACGGTGACACCTACGAACAAGTACAGACTGGATGCCGCGGGGAAGCCGCTAAGAATAAAATAAACCCGGCGGACAGAGACGCTGTCTATTACTTCTTCATCAACAGAGTCAGGGGGAAATTACATCTCTGTATTTGTATGTCGCCCGTTGGGGAAGCTTTTAGGTATGGAAAAAGTTACGACCTTGTAGCTCCTTAGGAATGTTCACAAATGAGACCTTAAATACGAAATGCGAAGCGTTCTTTAAGAGGACAGTCTCCATACTCTTTCTTTATACAAACGTAGTTGACTGTTTCCTCCCTGGATGAAGACATTAGAGCAAATATGCTTATGAATAGTAATGAAATAAAAAAAAAACTAGAAAATGAAAAAAATCAAAAGGTAGGGGCATAGTCATGACAGATATAGGTTTTATGGCATAAACATATTTGCTGTAATGTCTTTATCCAGGGAGGTAACAGTCGACTACGTTTGTATGGAGAAAGAGTATGGAGACTGTCCTCTTAAGCTGTCGTTAGATGTTCCTGCAAACCATACCTACAGCAAACATATAACGAAATTCGTGTACACATCGACATTTTGTTTCGAGGGGTATTACCCACATCAGTGTCACCCACGCAAGTCCCGATCCCGAAAGAATATCGGGATCAATGTAGCCTATGTCCTTCTTCAAGATTCCATCTATCTTTATACCAAAATTCATCAAAATCGGTTCAGCGGCTTAGGCAAAAAAAATAACTGACAGACAGAGCTACTTTCGCATTTCTAATCGACCCTGTGCGTGGCTTAATGATGTGTAGTAGGTGTCAGTGTCGTCGTATATTTAACACGTTCACAGTCCCCATACAAAATTTATAATGTATGACTTTATGATGATTTCATCGTAAGTCTCGCATAATAATATTATTCAATTTACAAACTAACTAATAAATATTTGAATATATGAGGAACTTAACTTAATAGGTAATAACGAAATGCTATCTTCAAAATTACTTATGAATATTATAGGAATTAAAATCATATCTCTATTACCATGGAAAAAAAACTGAATTTTTACACCTACTAAAGACTTTCAGCAAATTAAAATAAATTTTCTTTAGTCTTAGGTAGGTACACTTAAAGCTTAGGTACTGGTTGTTTTTAGTGACCCGTATATGGGGCACGGAATTGTGGAGCTAGTTGATCGTGCGTGACCCATAGATGGGTCACTGGACTGTTAACGTGTTAAAGCTATAGGGTCGGCTGTTAAAGCTGTGGTCTTCAAGGGTCCCGGGTAAAGGTCTTTCTGCCCCGGCCTACGTATAGTCCGCACGATAAATTACACCCACTAATAGGTTAACTATGGTTCCTACAGGCGTCGTTGCCGCATGTTTCCGTCTCTAGTGAACTGCTGCACTATAGACTGGTTCACGAAATGGCCGCCCGAAGCGTTGCTGTCCGTCGCCCAGCAATGCCTCAGCCCGCTTGGAAACAAAGCCATTATTGAGAAGATATCCACGCTTTGTGTCGCTATGCACCAGGTAACTCATGATAAAAAACTAAAAAATATCCATAAAAGGCTTTGTCCTTTTGGCTGTGCGTTGTGATGGATCAACGCACAGCCTAAACCTTCGATAGTAGAGACCTGAAACTTGGCTAATGTGTTCTTAGGCATCCGATAAGAAAGTATATTTGAAAATGCTAACGGAATCGTTAGGTTTTACGGTTTACCCCGCGATTGTACCCGCGTAAGTCCCGACCCCGCGGGTATAAACACTTGCCTAGTACTAATCCATATCCAGTTATCTGCATATCAAGTTTTATCGCAATCGGTTCAGTAGTTTATGTGTGAAGGAGAAACCAACTAGTTTACGTTCACACAAACTCACATTTATAATATTAGTACCTAACATTAGTAGGAAGTTACGCCGTTACTTTTTGCAATCACTCTAGACTAGACCGGTCATAAAAATCGTTTTAATAAATACGTTTTTTAAGATAACTCTTTATTTTACTTGTTATTTTGAAAGGACGTCGATATAATGACGGATCGATTGTACAACGAGATGAGAAGGTACTTCTACACCACCCCGAGCAGTTACTTGGATCTATTGAAGTTGTACCTCCAACTCTTGGACAAGAAGCAACAGCAGATCATTCGCGGGAGGGACAGAATATCCTGTGGATTACAGGTATTATATAGTCTATATACCCTATTTCAGAAACTTAGATCAAAAATGTAAACAAAAATCCCATACATTTATTTGTGACGGCTCTTTAGTTTCTTCTTACTTTAAAATTGACAGTTCTTTGTTTACATTTTTGATCTAAGTTTCTGAAATAGAGGTATATATTATTGATCCGGTTCCACTATAGTTCAATATTAAAAATGCGACAATGTGAATCACATCATCCCTGCAAAAAACCCCATGAGTTTCTTGTGTCTTCTACTTATTGGAGGTCGCGTTCCGAAGACACACTAGATTACTAACGTTTCAAAATGATATGTAAATATGTTATTCAATAAACATATTTTCAGTTGAGTTGAGTTACATTTTGTCGGGTCTTAATAGCGTAATCTTAATTATTTCATTATATAAGTCAAAGTGCTGATTGACACATATGTATAATAATATTTATGAGCCCAAACCGCTGGTCCTAGAGACTTGACATTTGGAGAGTGTGTTCATTGTGATGTGTAGGTATCCACTAGGAAAGGGTTTTCAGAGCTACCCGCGGGATCGGTACTTGCTCGGGTGAAACCACGTGACTGTGCCAGTAAATAAAAATACGCAAATAATACTTCTTTCTAAATTTAATAATAAAATGACCTTCTAGGAAATGAGTCAAATAAAATCTACGAAATCGGTCAATTAGACATTACATTTCACTATTTCATATAATTCGTTCGCAAGTGAACGCGATCACGTCCCTATTTTCTCCATTCTATTATAGAAACTATACGAGACGTACGACGTGGTCGGTGTGATGGAGCAACAAGTCCGGGAAATGGAACCGATATTGGCGAAGAAAGCCGACGAAGGCATCGCGCTCGTGAACCGGCTCAAGATTGAACAGAAGGCCGCGGACGAGGTCAAACGAGCCGTCATGAAAGACGAGGCTGAGGCAAAGGTAAAACAAAAACATTATCAAAATCGCTTTATCCGTTTAAGAGCTACGCTGCCACAGACCTATGATTAAATAATAGTATATGCACTGAGGTACTAAAGCCCTGTCTTATGTAGAGGGCGTCAAATTGAATCAGAGTATACGAAGGACTCCCGAGCGAAGCGAGGGTGATAAAAACGTTGGGACTTTATTTTAACGTAAAACTTTTTGCCTTACCCATCCGTCCAAATAAAAATAGAAGAAAAATCCCCCAATTTTTCTTTTGTGTTTAGTTCGAAATGGCCGTATACGCTACCAGATCATTCATTAACGTGGGGCATAAACGCGCCCTACAGACTAATAACTTGCTTTACGTTGACTTTTTTGGTCATATAAAATAACTTTGTAGAGTCGTACTTAGATGTGTAAAATAAATAATTTGAAAAAAAGATTGTTTAAGCCCTACAGACTAATAACTTGCTTTACGTTGACTTTTTGGTCATATAAAACAACTTTGTAGAGTCGTACTTAGATGTGTTAAATAAATAATTTGAAAAAAGATTTGTGACTCTAGGGGTCAATATAAACCCCGAAAAGGTATTCATTTTTCACGTTACCGTGCTCCAGATTAAAGCCGAGGAAGTCAGGGAAATAGCCGACGAAGCCAAGGCAGACTTAGCTCTAGCTATGCCGGCTATGGAAGCTGCTCAAAACGCGCTCAAAGCACTCAACAAAGCAGACATTAACGAGTTGAAGGCGTTCCAGAAACCGCCCGCCCTTGTGCGGTTTGTTATGGAACCTATCTGCATACTTTTTGGGTCCAAGTAAGTTTATTTATTCCCACCTTCCCATTTCCACTATAAAAAGCTTATTTTATTTAATGAAAACAGTACATAAAAGACGTTAACTATTTTGGTGTTTGAATTTAGAACTCACCAATATATTCGACCTCCATATCAATGCTTATACTACCTCCTTGCGCAAAAAATACTCGATATAAACTACTCGCCTAAAGAATAGGAACTCGATATACATACTCATTTCTCATCTCGTAGTCGTGGTATAAAGTATAGTATGCAACTCTTGAATATTCTTGATTTACATTGAGGGCCATGAATCACTCGCGTCGCTCAGAATTCTAACACTTGAATCATCATAACTAACTCCCTCCGGTCGTGATTCAGTCGTTAGAATCCTTCACTTGCTCGTAATTTATCTATCTTAACTTACCACATAAGATATTATAAATCTTTTAAGAGAGAGCGGAGCTGCCTGACACAAGCATCCATAAATGCTTACTAGGCAGCCCCAACCCAAAAACATGTTTATATTGAAATGTGGTAATCTAATAAATATTTTTGATTTTTTTTTTATTTTGATCTATAGCCCTCGCTTTTAATACGCCCTTTATTTACTAAAATACGAATAAGCATACTATTATACATTTGTACTTCGGCGAGGGCAACGTTTACTCATAATAATTTCAGTATTATAAAACTTTAATCCTGAAAATATTCAAGTTACTCAAATTTGATGTAATAATATATTTCTCTGAAATGTCAGGCCTGATTGGGACTCAACGAAGAAATTACTGGCAGACGTGAATTTTATCGGTAAACTTGAAGATTACGATAAGGACCACATATCAGACGCAACTCTAAAGAAAATCAAAGTTTATCTCGTCCATAAAGACTTCAATCCAGATACTGTTGTCAAAGTATCTAAGGTATTTACCTGTCTACGCCTCCAAAGGGAAACATGATGTACTGTTGAGGCATGTTTTAACTTGACTGCAATGCAGAAAGTTGCGGGTTCGATTCCCGCCGGGTGCAAGTATTTATGCTTAAAAATTAATATTTGTTTCTGGTCTGGGTATTTTCTATGCATCATAATGTATGTTGTCTAGTACCCATAGTACAAGCCTAGTGCTCAGTTTGGGGCTAGATTGTTCTGTGTGTAATGTCGTACAATATTTATTTATTTATCTAACTGAAACTCCATTCTTTCGCAGGAAGGGGCTATTTTTTGGGAAATACAGGGGCACTGTAAATAAAAGGCTTCACTAATTTGTTTGACAGTTCCACAGTTTTTTTTGATTAATTAATTATTATTTTTTAATTAAAAAAAAGGTGTGCCGCTCCATGGTGCTCTGGGTGCAAGCTATCGATATGTACGCCAAAGTATTCCGAGTTGTCGAACCGAAGATTTTAAAGTAAGTATTAATTAACAATGTTACTTTCCTTTTTAGGGTTCCGTACCTCAAAGGAAAAAATGGAACTCTTAAAAGATCACTTTCTTGTTTGTCTGTCCTTGTGTCTGTCTGTTTGTTACGGAAATCAAATGCTGAGGCTAATTACGAGAGATTGTCCAATAACAATGGCATTGACTATCAATGGATTTTATACCTTATCTCCGATCAATGACGTTTAGCGCTTTTTCCTATGCTAGGTTGGTGGAACGAAGGTTTAGATGCCTATTTATAACAATTCTTCTCTCACAAAGAAAATCTTCTCTTACAACTGGTTAGAAAAGTAAAGTTACTAAACTGGAATAATAATTCTTCTCTCACATTTAATTAACAAGAGACTGTCGATTCTTTCAGGCATAAAGAAGCGGCACAAATTCTGAAACAAGTGATGGCGGTGCTCAGAGCTAAACAGAAAGAGGTTGAAACTATCGAGGCGCAGTTAGCGAAGATGATGGACGAATTGAGGGTTAGTTACTACAATCTATACTAATATTATAAAGAGGTAACGTTGGTAACATGTTTGTATGTAAGTATGTATATTGGGGATCATCTCCAAAACGACTAGACCGATTTCAATCATTCTTTCACCAATCTAAAGCTACATTATCCAGGAGTGACATAGAACACGTTTGATCCCAATATTGTTACGAAATCGGGACTTACGCGGATGAAACCGCGGGACGCAGCTTGTCATGAATGTAGGAAAGTTAGGAGCAGGGCGCATGTCTTGCCCACGGGTTGACCCTTTGCCATCTAGGTACATAGTTAGCACTAGCAGCTGAGTTACTAGAATAGAGGTATAAGTTCTATTTTGTTTTTGTGTAATAGGGTGCCACACGCAAAGCTGTAAGCAGATGGCGCTGGCGTCGGATGATCTTTTTTTTTTTTGATGGTGGTCCCCCACCAATGAAAACGCCGAGTTTTTTTTTTCTTTCGGTCTGAGACCGATATGGCCAATTTGGCGCCGAGAGTTGTAAAACTCACCTGTTTGACAGTTCTTAATTCAAACCTAAGATTAGTCGACCAACGCCCTCTGCCGGGATACAAAGTTAGTGTTCCTCCTCATTAGAAGGTTGTTTGATTTCGACGAGTAACAACCTATCCGGATTATCCGGTGACATTACTGGTTAAGAAAAATATTCTCAACGACTACAACGTGTGACTTGATGTAAATAAAATAACGTTTACATTATATAATTATTATTTTATCTAATTTCATTGGACATAATTAACATTTTCTATAATGCACATTCGATTTATAATTAAATGTTTTCTACTGACTGACTGATGGATCAACGCACAGCCTAAACCGCTGATAATAGAGACCTTCATTTGGAGTATAATGTAGGCAAAAAAGAGTTTTCAAAATTCTCACGGGATCGGGACTTACGCGGGTAAAACCAGCTTTATCAAATTAAATTATCTATCTTCTTCTTCTTCTTCTTCTTCTCTTCTTTTTTTTGACGACCTCTGTGGCGCGTCATGCGAAAGCGCGACTGCAATGCAGGAGGTTGCGGGTTCGATTCCCGCCGGGTGCAAGTATTTATGCTTATAGAATAAATATTTGTGTCTGGTCTGGGTGTCCCTCTATGTATAATATGTATGTATTTACAAAAGAAAAATAAATATAAGTATTATATCCGTTGTCTAGTCACCGTAACACAAGCTTAGTCGCTTACCACGGGGCTAGATGGCGCTGTGTGTTGTTCACAGAATTTATTTATTATTATTATTTATTTATCTCTTCTTCTATTATATAAAAATCAATCCCTATTTCCCTTGGTCACGGCATCACACTTAAACTTTTACACATATTTCGATAATTATTTTTTTGTTGTGTTTGCTATTTGTCAGGAGAAGGTTCTTATGAAAGAAAAAATGCTAAACCGATTTTGATGAATTTTATTTTTTTATACTAAACGACAGGACAACGTCTGTCGGGTCAGCTAGTATTCAATAAAATCAGCCACGTGATCATTAGAACTTTCGTTACTATTGTTAGCTTGCATTTACTTCAGCTAGGTGGCGCCGCGATTTTTGTAGCGCGGCGCGTGAAGAAAATAGGTTTTATGTAAAGTTAATCAACCTTCTTGTGACTTTAAAAAAAAACAATGATTATTATGACGAGCATGTCTTCGAACGTAAATAAACATAGATCGATGATAATATTGAAAATATATATGGATAACATAAAGTACAATGTCTGTGTTTCCTTCTAAGCTGAACCATTCTGAGCTAACAGGCCTTTACTATATGAAACGTTATTACCGTTAGACCCCTCTATATCTTCCAGGTAGTGGAAGAAGAACGTATAAAGCTTCAGGCCGACGTAGACTTGGCGGCCGCGAGACTGTCGCGCGCTGGGAAACTGACGCAGGCGCTCGCCGATGAACAAACCAGATGGGAAGACAGCGTCAAGGTAAATTACAGGTGCCGGCAAACATCTTAAATAAAACGGCGGATGCGCGAAAGTCGATTGCACGTAAATGTACTGCATGAACTTACCCCTTTTCTCGTCAGTATTTTTCAAGATGTTTGCCGGCACCTGTACATCGTTTACACATTAATATAACCCTACTTTGTACAATATCAAAGATCCTAACTACATCCTGATTGAACAGAGAACTTGATATCGAAGATAAGAAGCTGACAATCTTCGTTTGGCGGAAGACCTCTACCAAAAGCGCGTAGATCCTTATTCCGACGGGAACTCGAGCATAAATGATAGCTTATTGTAAAGTTTCCATACCTATATTATGTAGATAACACATATTTGTATATATATTGTTGAAATATTTCAGTCAGCAACACAGCAACTGTACTGCACGACCGGCGATATAATAGTAGCGTCAGGTTGCATCGCGTACTTCGGCGCGTTCCCGTCGGCGTTCCGAAGAGAACTCGAGCTCAAATGGATAGCTCATTGCAAGGAACTCGAAATACCTTCCTCGGAGACCTTCGAGTGAGTCTACAAAAGTATTAGCTAGTTACTTCCTAAGTGGGCTACAGACTATATAAGTACAGACATGTAATTTTTTTTTTAACACACCAAATAAAATTACAGAATGAAAACACATAAACAACTTAAACCCATCTTAAACCTAGTTGAAAGTCCGTCAGTTTAACTGATAGCTGTAACAATAATAACTGAGCGCTCTTTTCGCTTGAAGTAACAATCCAAATGTAATTATCAAATATAGCGCTTAAGTTTTTATTTGTCCTTCTTTTAATTTGAATCCCCTAATTTTACGGATCCACATGAAAAAAAAACATTAAATCGAAGGAAACAAAATCACCACATTTTATTTACAAATCCAACGAAGCTATTGTAAACCCACAGACAGAGTAATTCGCAGTATTTCGCCCTCAACTTTCAGTTGAAGTTGAAGTTTCGAGCACTGTTCTGTTCTCCTAGTTTTGTACAGTTCTTGTTGTATAGTTCGTTCGTTCATGTTTCGTAAAGTATTGTAAACTATACAATTGAAGCGATGGTCTGTAGCCCGAATTTTATCAAACAGAGCTCCATGTTTCCGTCTCTCTATTTATCTGCTAACTCGTAAAATCCCAACGGATTTTAGTACGGTATTCACAATCATTTAGAGGAAACTTTTTAGGAAAGTTTACATGTAATGGGTGAATATCCCAAACGCATAATTTACGCAGCACAAATGAAATCGGTGGTGTAGAATGTTTCTATACAGTTCTAATATTTTTTCTAGGTAGAAGAGATGGTTAACTTTACGATACAATAAATATTATAAGTTGAAATTGCCGTTAAATAGATAGTTGGCGATCTGGATTAATACATAGGCTACCCGATGTTCCCACATGATCAGTAGTTACACATGTGAAACAGCGGATCTTAGCTAATTTCATAGAAAACCTTGCGATTTGGAGAATTTACCGGACTTACAATCTATTACTATTATAAAGCGGAAGAGTTTGTTTGTTTTTTTGTTTGTTTGTTTGAACGCGCTAATCTCAGGAACCACTGGTCCGATTTGAAAAATTCTTTCGGTGTTGGATAGTCCATTTATTGAGGAAGGCTATAGGCTACTTTTGATCCCGATATTCCCACGGGATCGGGACTTATGCGGGTGAAACCACGGGGAGCTGCTAGTTTGTTATATTGATAAGATCGCCATCTAGTCACGAAATAGGTGGATATTTCTCCTATCATGATTGTCAATTTTATCAATCCACCAATTGTAAGTCCGGTAAATTGATGGTTGCCGCACTTCTAATACAAAATTGTAATGTTGTCTGCTCAAGTTTGATCACAATAATGGCCGACTCGTTCACCGTCCGCACTTGGAACTCGCAAGGATTGCCTCGAGATGCTATCTCAACCGAGAACGGTATACTCGTCACGAGAGCCGGTCGGTGGCCGCTCACTATAGATCCGCAGGAACAGGTAAATCTATATCTATCAAATGCTTTGTCCTGACTAACTGACTGATCAATCCATAGCCTAAACCAGTGATAGTAGATTTATACAAACGTAAAACTCTGATACAGGGGTTTATAAATAGTTAAATTCAAACCCCTGTGGCACGCCGGGTAGTTATGCTTAAAAATAAATATTTGTTTCTAGTATGGGTGTTTTCTATGCATCATAAATATGTTTTTACAAAAAAAGTGCTCATAAAATATGTAGTATATCCGTTGTCTAGTACCCATAGTAAAAGCCTAGTGCTTAGCTTGGGGCTAGATTGCGCTGTGTGTAACGGCGTGCAATACTTATTAAAAACCTTTTAGGCAAATAGATGGATAAAAAACATGGAAAAGGAGCAAGGTTTACAAGTGACAAAGCTGAACGACGCGAGTTACCTGCGCATCTTGGAGAACTGCATCCGCCTCGGATGGCCGATGTTGATCGAGGACTTGGGTGAGACCTTGGAGGCCACGCTGGCGCCCGTCCTTCTCAAACAAATGTTTTTGCAGGTAATATATTTCACTTTAAATATTATTCAAAAACTGGGTATTTAACATGTTTAAAGGTCTCTGCACACAGAACGTTTCCCGGACGTTATGTATGTCCCGTCTTCGTCTTGGAACGTATGCTAAGCCAAAACGAAGGATAATGATTTGACAGTCTATGTATGTATGTTTGTATATTCCACCATAGCGGCTACACTACTGAACCGATTTTAAGGAATGAGATGTCAATAGATTCAAAATAACGACCCGAGTGACAGGATTTATAATTTCACTAACTGACCCAGCAAACGTTGTTTTGCCTTAAAAATTATAGATAGTAAGACTCAGACCGATTCTCAGACCTACTGAATACGCATATAAAAATCGGTCGCGCCGTTTCGGAGGAGTACGGTAACTAACATTGTGACATGGAAATTTTATATATTAGAAGAAGATAGATCATAATGAATTAGGAAGGCTTTTTCTTTGTATTGCGAAAAATATGGTCGTGTCGCTGCAATTTTATTAACTCCGGTACAGCTTATGATCTTAACATGATGCTTTGCTAGAAAATTTATTTAGTTTTTTAATCTTACACGATTTCCGTCCATCGGGTCTAGATCGCGTTGTTGATAATCATTGTTACCCGTTACCTTGACGTTTCGGCAAACGAGTCACACCGACCGTGGTCGCGAGAAGACTGATCTACACGACGCGATCTAGACCCGTAGTTCTAATGATAATCATTTAATTACATTTCGATTTTTCTTCTGTTTCGCGATGTTGGATTGAAATTAAACTCATTTTTCGGTTTTATTCGCGTAGTTTTTATTACATTAGCATTGTTTCAATGCTCAACGTTTAATTAAGTAGAATGACAAATCACATGTCAGTTAATCCTGAAAAAGAGACCTGTATAGGTGTCGAAACCTTAAGCATTGAAACAATGCTAAAATTAATAAACACCACGCGATTTAGGGTCTCTGCATACGTAACGATTCCCGGACGGGACGTGTCAATTTCTACATACAAAATCCCGTTGGTGCGATGATGGAGGGGATGGCACGGAAATTGACACGTCCCGTCCGGGAAACGTTACGTATGCAGAGACCCTAAAACCGAAAAATGACTTTAATTTTAATTATTTTTTCCCAAAGTTTTACACTTGTGACGTTATCACGTTGCAGGCGGGTCGTCTTCTCATCCACTTGGGCGACAGCGACATAGAATACGACACGAACTTCCGTCTGTACCTCACGACGAAGCTGGCCAACCCGCACTACCTGCCTGAGATCTGTATACAGGTCACTCTCGTCAACTTCACCGTCACGCTGTCCGGATTAGAGGATCAGCTACTGGCGTTAGTAATCCTGTTTCATATACTAATAAATATGTTGTATTGATATTTTCTTTCAGTTCCTAGATGCTGATACGAAAAATAACTCATCTTTCGGTTTTTATAGCGTTGCTTTTATTATACTTATCAAGCATTTTTGTCGGGTCTATCCGTAAACAGGAGGTTTGGAAAAACCTCGACGCGTCGGGCGTTAAAATATAATAAAAATGTAAATTTAATTGTAAACGACGACGGTCACTGGGGCACGTCGTCGGGTGAGGGCCCGACTGCAATGCAGAAAGTTGTGGGTTCGATTTCCGATATGTGTTTCTGGGCTGGATTTGGTCCCATTTGTACAACGATTTACTTTTAAGCTTTCTGTCTATTTGTCTTACTTTTGAGGCAAACTCATTGTAATTGTTGTTTTTATTTGTAATTATAATGTAATTATATTTTTGTTATTATAATCTATCTATCCTGACTGACTGATGGATCAACGCACAGCCTAAACCGCTGATGTGAAATTTGGAAAGTGTGTTCTTTATGTGATGTAGGCGGGTGAAACCGGGACACAGCTAGCATAACAGATCTATCTATTCTATCTATTACTATTATAAAGCGGAAGAGTTTGTTTGTTTTTTTGTTTGTTTGTTTGTTTTTTTGTTTGTTTGTTTGAACGCGCTAATCTCAGGAACCGCCGGTCCGATTTGAAAATTTCTGTGTTGGATAGTCCATTTATTGAGGAAGGCTATAGGCTACTTTTGATCCCGATATTCCCACGGGATCGGGACTTATGCGGGTGAAATTATTTATTTTTAAATAAATAAGTAAATATTATTTTTTTCAGTGATGTAGTGCGCCTAGAAAGGCCGGACTTGGAAATCCTCCGAACGGAGTTGATAGTTCGAATCAATGCTGACAAGGCGACGTTATTGGAAATAGAAGACAAAATCCTCAAGTTGTTGTACGCTTCGTCGGGGAACATTCTTGACGACGAAGAACTTATCGAGACTCTCAACGAGAGTAAGGTAACACCTTCATTTTGTTATAACTTATTGACATGTTTTGACGATATTTGCACTAAAACTTGGAACGACAAGTCGGCCTGAGTACCAAGTGAGGCTAAAATTAATGAAAGCATCTGTGGCGTGTCAGTTGAACCCCTGGCTGCGACGGAGAAGGATGAGGGTTCGATTCCTGCTGGAGTTAAGTATTTATGTTGACCATAATGGTTTCTGACTCTGGGTATTTTAACAAAAAAAAGTATGGTTACTAGGAGGAAGAACTCCTTTTGGGGAAAGTACTGCAAACATCAATTTACCGGACTCACAATTGTTACGTTGATAATATCGCCAATCATGATAGGAAAAATATCTACTTACCTGTATCGTGGCCACCCCCATAAGCCGCACTTCCCCCTATAGCCCTTACCTATTATATGTAGTTTATCCATAGTCTGCCTCTAGTACAGGGGTTCCCTAACTTATTTGTGGCGCGCCCCCTTTCGATTAAAAAAAAAAGTCCGCGCCCCCCCATCCTCCAGTACAGATTATCAGGTCAGAATAAAAAGTATTAAATAATAAAACAACTACTTTTATTGCTCATTAAACTTTTACAAAGTCATACAAACGGTATTTGGTAAGTAGGACCAAATACCTTTGATAGCGCCCGTGAGGTCGCCACGGTGCCAGTCTAGAGGCCAATATGGTTTTTTACATTTGCCCACTGAGAAAACAATATTATGATTTGACAGGCGTTAATTTCAGATAATTTCATTGGTCGCATTGAGCCGTTTTGAATGTATTCTTTCAGTGATCGCAAGTTTTTCTGTACAAGGTGACCCGCGCCCCCCTGCAAAGGTCTCCGCGCCCCCCACTTAGGGAACCACTGCTCTAGTACAAGCCTTATAATAAAATATTCTGCCACAGGAAACGTCAGAGATAATAAACGCTCGCCTAGAAGAGACAGAAGCAACTGAGATCAGTATATCCGCCGCGCGAGAGAAATACCGCACGGTCGCGACGCGCGGCGCTGTGCTTTACTTTGCGGTCGCACAGTTGGCCGATATTGACCCTATGTACCAGTTCTCGCTCAAATACTTCAACCAGGTATTCTCTACTTTTTACCTATACCTCTAAATACAGGAGTTACCATCGAATACTAATCTTCTTCTTTTCGTATAGTGGTGTGGTTCACCTAGAGTTATAGTTTTCAGGTAACCTCTGACTTGACCTAACGACTCCTACCCGAGATAACAACCAGCAAGGCGTTTCTTTTGACCGATAATTTCTGACGATCGAAATTCAAATTTGTTTGAAAACTGCTGAAGGAAATTATCGGTCGGATCGACCGATAATTCCCAAATGAGGAACAACTGCTTAACGTGCATTCCGAAGCGCATGAATGAATGAATATCATTTTTGTATTTGCACGAAATATTGTTAACAACTAGCGGTCACCCATCAAAGTAATGACCGTGCCGATTGTTGCTTAACCCGCACGACCATTCAAGATCGTTAGGTGCAGCTAGGCCAATGAGCCTCTAATACTAATACTAATAAAGTATTACGTAAACTGTTATTAATAGATTCGAGCTTCAGACCAATCTTATTTTTAGGTGTTCAACTTAGTAATAGAGAAAAGTGAGAAATGTGACATATTGGAAACTCGACTCGAAATATTGCACCGAGAGATCACTCTGTCGGTGTATAGAAACGTATCGCGTGGACTGTTCGAGAGACACAAGTTGGTGTTCAGTTTCCTGTTGAACATGGCTATTTACTTAGACGCAGGTTTGGTCACCCCTGATCAATGGAATTTCGTGCTTCGAGCTGCGGCTGGGACTAAAGTTGTAAGTTTACTTAGAAAATTACCTAGGTATATGTCCCATACATTATTGTCTTTTAGTCTTGTCTTAAAGACAATAAATGTCCATTACATTATTGTCTTTTGCCTATGTCAACCATTTACAGGGTTGTATATATGACAAAAGACAGTGGGTAAAGTTAGTAATTTCCCCTATGTAACATATTATTGTGGTAATTGCAATTACCAAAAAAACCTCGTCATCGGTTCTGGTGGCAGATCCAAATTGGTGGCCGCAGTAATCCCGTATCCGTCGACTAATTGAGTTTTATTTTCCAAATTGCAATCAACTAGTAATAGGTAAACCAGTAATATAACTGGGACGTCAGTCAGCTATTTAGACCTACGCTCTACCACTAAATTACGTATCAAAAATAAATGCCTCTTTAAAAATAAATATCCCAATAGAACCATTGCTTAGAACTGATTTGTGTCAAAATGTTATATTTAAGAGGACAGTCTCCATTCTCTTTCTCCATACAAACGTAGTCGACGGTTTCCTCCCTGGATAAAGACATTAGAGCAAATATGTTTAGGCCATACATGGTTTTTTTCATTTTCTAATTAGAATAGTAATAAAAGGTAGGGGCATAGTCATGAATGGCATAAACATATTTGCTCTAATGTCTTTATCCAGGAAGGAAACACGTTTGTATGGAGAAAGAGTATGAAGACTGTCCTCTTAACCCACGAATACAAGGCACAAAATGTCTCCATCGACATAATGCGAAACGTTCAATTTACTTGATGCTGCAACGTTGCCAAGTGTATTGCAACATGTTTCTTTTCATTTTGCGTTACGCTTTGGAAATAAATGAAATACCTAGTATGTAAGCGGCACTCAATCACCACAACATCAGCACTTTCACAAGCACCGGCTATTTACGTCGACCATTAAATTGTCCCCTAATGTTTGGGTCGCTATAAGGTTCCCCCCAAGAAACCCCTCATCGAAGCGTTGACTGAAGCAATGTGGCTGAGCACGCACCACCTCGAGGAAACCGACGCCAGTTTCCATGGATTGGTCAACGACTGTCTCAAGAAGATACCTATTACTCTCGGATCGTTCTCAGTGGTAAGCACCTAGTTAATATGAAACTAAATAGTTATTGCTTTGGTTAGAGACATTCAGGAAGAAAATTGAGTCAAAGTTGTCCATTAATGCCAAAATGTTAAACTTTGTAAAATGTTGAATTTTCCCCCCTCAAATTGTTGAAATTCCAAAATTGTTGAATTTTCCAAACTTTACTCAATAAGGACGGTCCTTTTATGAATGATTTTAGTTTTGCGTTTGGACCACGGCTCGGTAAAGTTACTTTTTTACCGAAATTCGATAGAAAACAATATAATTTCATAGAATTGTAATACTTTCACCACTTTAAGAAGATGGGTACTGTTACCATTCCCATACAAACATAATACCAAAATAGAATTCTAAATTGGTTTGGGTATTATTCGGATTAAGATTTTAGTTTTATGGGTATTTTACCTTGTGGTATATATTATACCACAAGGTTTTCTAAAATATTCCTGCGAAATGAAACAAAACGGAGCTACATTTCGTTCATGTTTAACCGACTTCCAAAAAAGGAGGAGGTTCTCAATTCGTATATTGTTTGTTTGTATGTATGTGGATATGTCCGCGCCGTACGCGCGGCATATGAAGTCCGATTTCGATAATTCTTTTTTTATTTGGAAGATGAGAGTCCTGAGTTGGTCCCATAAAGTTTTGGTGAAGATCTGATGAGAACCTTTAGAATGATGAGCAGAATAACATCCCAGAATGCAGTAAATTACTACTTTATGGACTTCTACCAATAGAATCGGCTCTTGAAGAACTAAGTACAGATTGATGGAGCACCTGAAACAGAACTCCTCGATGATTAAAGTTATGGTTACAATTTTGATGATTTTTAGTGGCAGTCGAAAGTACCTACTTACACAGTACCTACACTAAAAAGGATGAAATAACAGTTTTACTGGGTGGGTGCAGATTGTAGTTTGACTGCCCGACTTCAGATTACATAGTAACAGAAAAGGTACAAGCTACAAGCCAAACTTCATAATAGTCCAGCGTTCTTACCTGTGTATAGGAGCGTGCCCTGACAAACTTTCAGCTTTTATAAAATAACGAAGGTCTGGGGTCCACGGGCTCTTGCTCTATACAGGGTTATGGGTTTCCAATTAGAAACTGTTCAGCGGGTAATTCTCCACATCAAAACTAATAACTTTTGTTCTACCACTTTTGCCAATGACTTAATTTTTTTTTTCATACAAAAAAATAAAATAATATTCAGTTCTAAAAACGTTCTAAGAACTATGTTTGTAGGTAGGTACGCGACGTGCCGGCCGCCGCGCGCGCGACTATCGGCTCGCGCGCCGCGTGCCGCGGTTCATTCACGGTGCGCGGAAGCTGCGCGGGGCGCGGGATATCTATGACGCAAATGCTAAGTGCATCGGACAATTAGTGTCTACTTACCTGCCGCGTAATCGTGACGTATCGATCGCTGCCCCCAACGCGCGGGCACCGCGACCGCCGAGTACCTACCAATCGCCATCATGCCATACCGATACACCAATCAAGAATACACGGAAATGATCCGCCTGATGGCCATATGTAATGACAATGTCTCACAAGCCTGCAGAGTTCCGGAGAAAGTTTCCAAACTCTGGGCCTTGTACCAGCTCATGCTGGTCAAGCTTAGCTTTCATGTAAATGTGTTATTAGGACCTGTAATTTTAGGAAGACTGAACAGTGATACGTACTTAAACTTTTTACAAGAAACATTGCCAGTGTTGTTGGAAGAAGTGCCGCTTGCCTATTTACGCAATATGTATTACCAACAAAACGGCGACAAGTGCGTGAACAAGTGCGTGAACAAGTGAACACTAACAGCCTTATTAATAAACGTGGAATAAGGCCTGAGTAACTTTACCATTTTCTGTTTATGTCTGTCAACTTTGAAAGTTCTTATCACGGAAAAAGACAATGCATGTTTTCACTACTCCGACCTTACTCCACGTTTATTAATAAGACTATTAGACACTGAATATCCAGGGAGATGGATCGGGCGATCTGGTCCTGTAGCCTGGCCGGCTCGGTCCCCGGACATAACACCATTGGATTGTGTGACAGTGGCGGTGCGGTGACGTCCCGAGAGATGCTTATTGCTACTAGGTAAACTGTGGTACCTAGTTAGTGATTATTTGAAGGAATTGTGGTCTCACAAAAGTGTTCGCTCAGCAATCGCTCACCACTGCACCCGCAATAATGTAAGTATGCCGTGTACTGTAACTAAATCTAAAGAGGAATGTAACTCACATTCCTCTTTAAGCCGGGTCCAGACATGATCATTTGACCGATCCTATCACCGTATCCGATCACCGTATCCGTATCTGCGTATTGTATCAAGCCCCGTATCAAGTTGTGGTCGCCTCCGATTTGCTCCGTATCCGTATCTTCACTTCTTCTTCCGTATTTTTCTACTTCTTCCGTATCTCCTTTGATGATCGGACAAAAACCGACACGACATGGGACGGGCCGTATCATATCGGCGTATCGAGATCCCGTATCATGATACGTATATCATTACCCGTCCACATATGCGATCATCATACGCGGCGACGATACGGATACGGTGATCGGATCGGGCAAATGATACATGTCTGGACCCGCCTTTTGATAGTAGGTACCTACTCCACCTTCGGTGTTTTTCTTAGTCTTAGATGAAAACAAAAAACAGCAGATACCTACGTTACCTAGTCTCGGAAAATGAGACGATAAAACTGCGTCTAGCTGACGCACTAGCCTCAGTCGTATGTCGAACCGTTACCGCATGAGCGTGTCAAACTGCGATTATCTTTGTGAAATTCTTTTTCGGGGCTACCCGTGGCGAAGCGGTTTAACGCGTTGGTTCGGATACCAATAGTCGCGGGTTCGAATCCCGCCGGATACTAAAGTTTTTGAAAGCATTTTTTCAAAAGTAGTATTCCTAAGTGTGGATTAAAACTAAGAAATAATGTTTACAAATTCTTTTTGCTCATTTTACAAATGCCTGAATCATTCTTAAAGACAAATGATATTAAATACAATAATTTTATTAAAATGCATGTAGGTGTTTCGAATACGCAATGTTAGAATATACCGTATCTACTATTTTTGTTTTCATCTAAGTTCAATGTGCGGGTTTTATTTGGCGGCTTAATACAAAGGAGCCGCCACGGCGGGTGGCGGCACACGTCAAAGAGTACAAACGTTTTGGCGCGTGCCGCCCGTCGCCGCGGTTTTAGTTCGCGACGCGCGGCGCGCAGCGCGCAACGCGCATCGCGCCGCGCGCCGCGAACCGTACGGGTACCTACCTACTAGGGCACAATTTTTCTAATAAATAGGTAAAGTAGGTAGGTAAATTAAATATGTTTTTAATGAGGTACATACCGCACGAAAGCCCCCAATATGTGCAGACTACTGCAGACACACAAATTAAAACATACCTACTTACTGTCTAAACGTGTCGTGATGCGATAAGTAGGTAGGTAGGTATGTTACCTACCTCAACTACAATTCCCGTAAAACAGGTCGGTCCGAGAGGCAGTGGGTGGAGGGTGTAGAAAGTGTTAAGGATGTTTGATGAAACAATGCTTATGAGTACCTACCTAATGAACTAATGAATGAATGACAGATAAACATGATTTTTTGCCTGATTTCAAGGAAAGATGCTTCGCTCGGTCAATTAGTACGTTTGTGTTATTTCAAGACCGATTTTACCTAGCTACTTATGGTTGTGTTAGAAAAGTAGGTACCTAAAAGTAGGTTCTATGAGTTAATACATTTTTTTTGCCGCCGGAGGTTTTTAATCAGAGGGGTTACATAGCCTACATAGGTTGGTACCTACCTCAAAATGAAGTAGGGAAATTACCTACTCAGTTTTTTCGTAGGTACCTACAAGTAGTTGAGTAAAAACGTAGGTATCATATGAAATGAGTCGACGACCGACCGGGCGGGACTGAGTGAGGCGCGCGCGCGCTCGCGCTTTTGCGTGTGTGTGTATACGCGCCCCACAGACCTAGCAAATGTCAAGAATTACTCGCACAACTTTAACACAATTTTCAGACCTAAGTAGTAGGCTTTGACGAAAGTCGTGGAACAAAAGTTATTAGTTTTGATGTGGAGAAT